>JAUEKX010226816.1:0-10357 GCA_031834005.1 Dendronotus venustus
GCTGGGCTTACTTGATATTGCTCAAACATCAACACAGCAAATGCTCTCATTTCATTTTTACAAGCTTCTTGGATAGGATTTCCTAAAAATTAAACATAGGAGGAAATTAAGATCAACATTTAAGATTGGAGGAGCAAGACCATTTTCAAATTATGTGATTTCATGGTATAAAAAAATTTAATTTAATTCCTAAAACATTATCTCAAATCTTCTATGCTAGCAAAACGGCAAAAAAATTTAAAGATGGTGGCACTTGGTAAAAAAACAAAAAAGCTAGGTTACAAGAATAGCTATAACTAATAGAAGCCTCAACCAATTAATGAAAATACTCAATGTACCCGACAAAAAATCTTTTTTTTTAGTTATTTTTGTTAGAGTATGTAATTTAGTCGATGAGATACGCTCTGAGAAAAACCAGTGCTGCATCCATTGAAATAGACCCCACACCTCAGTTTTTCGGCTAAAGAAAAGCAAAATAAATGAAATCAAAGACCTAATATTTACAGAATTCATTCCACCAAAGTTCTTAAGTTCTTAACCTAAAATTCAAAATAGAGTTTAGTTCATAAAATAGAATTTAAAGCAAATTGTTAGGATAGGGTTTATATATAGTGGAGGTAGGATAAATAAAATCGTACATACCTTTATCCTTTTTCCTGGTGAGACACAAAAGTATAAGAGATGCTTTATCATGTTTGGTAGGTCTTTCAATGATGTTTTTATCTTTAGCACATTTGTATTTTTCGTAATCATCCTTACACCTATGAATTACCTGGTTTTTAAAACCAAGATAAAAATAATTTAGCCAAATAGAAAACAACATTAATTTACGTTTTAAAAGGATTTTAATTTAGCCTAATTAAAAGGGAAGGCCCCTTCAAATAGTATGGAACAGCAAATAAATCTACCGAATTAAATGATATTATTGATAACAGTTTCATTAGTACTGAAAAGAAAATCCTGGGTAAACACGAGTAAATAAATAAAATAAACCACTACACGACTTAACATTGCTATCTAAGATTGAAAATGAATCTATAAAATAGAATTATATGTTCCTTTTGAGGTATAAACACACCTTTAAGATAATATGGTCTTCTTTTGCTTGTTTCGATAAAGCTGTAGCACACTAGAATTGAAAATTATAAAATTATTTACCAAAACAACTCATGAATTATACCAAATGAATGACAAAACAAAAAACAACTAAATAATAGTAACTAAAAATACGTTATTAAATCTGAATTTCAACGTCTAATATTTCATATAAAACAAGGGCTGCATGAATGTTGCCTGTTTAAGATTGCAAACAAACAGAAATTTCCACAACAACTTAATAATACCCGCCAAAGTCCACTGACATTGGTCCGATTGCAAATTTCTTTCATTTTATTATTAATATCGAGTCATTTTCTGATAAATTGCTACCCTGAAGTGCAACATTCGAGGTTGAAGACGAAGAATTGAAAGCCAGATAAAAATGGCGAAAGGTCCAAGCAGCACCTTCGAAAAAAAGAGGTGTACCGAAAAAGAGAGGATTCTTCTCAAAGAAATGCAAAAGCTCATGTTTAAAATAGATATATTTTAAAATGTAAAAAGCCTATCGGCATTTCTTTGGTGTTTACTTTTGCAAAGGCGATAATATGAAAATATGAAAATATTTTCGCCTTCGCGATAGGAAGAAATATTTGTCAAATTTACTATCGTGCTTAGTTTACAATGCACAATAGTTTGATATCGCTATTGTGTGACATCAACAATTTACAACAGCAATAATTTTTATCGCACATTGGAAACCAAGCTTAACAAAAATGTGTGCAATTGGAGAATTTTGGAAAATTCAGAAAAAGATCTCATTGGCCCTAATAAGAAGATAAGAAATGACGATATAATGTCACATATTTGTGATAATCCACGTAATATATAGATTACTACCTTGTACAATAGGTTATATAACTATACATATAAATTATTGTAACCTTTTCAAACAGAAAACAGTAGGGCAAAAAAAAAAGAAAGAAAGAGAGGCAAACTTTTTGACAACTTTTATTGAGAATAGACTATTAATATATATTTTATATTTTATTAAAGTTCACATCTCAACGGGCGGTGCGTATCCTTAAGGAAAGGAAATATTACAGTTAAAGGCTTTATCTTAAATTTTGGAGAAATTAAATTTTTGTGACCAAGAGTCAAAATTGCAGAAAGTTTTCTAACGGAATATTTCTTCCGATAAGGTAGTTTATATAAATAGTGAAGAGTTTCAATATTACAAAACTATTAATTATTGTCATATCGCCATTTTCAAAAAGTAGCTATTAGATTTTACCTTTCGGTCCATGTTTGCGTGTTGTGAATTCTTAACCAAACACTCATAAATTTCTTCATCCGATGAGATACTGGAACAAAATAATTCACGGACACTTTTACAAGAGGAAAATACCGAGTTGTCCGAGTGAGGGTTATTTAAATGTGATTTGTGGCCTTTTAGAATAGCTGTTTTACATCTTTCAATCTCCTTGTCAGCAAGATTACTTTCAAAGCAGTCTACCACCTTCGATAGTTCATCATGATATTGGGTCTATAGGAATAAATAAAAAACATATACATTATAATTTTATTTTCCGAGTTTATACTTATATTAAACATCTAATTAGACCTATAAATAGATCATACAAATCCACAATTGGAGCCCATATTTGGTGTTTTGACCCACATTCGACCGCTTCAAAATCCAAAAAATAATAAAATAATAGAATAATAGAATAAAAAACCTTTAAATAAAAAAGGCTTCAAAACAAAAGAAAAGTATTTCATTAGTATTTAATAAAAATCTACTTAAATAAATAAATAAATAAGTAAATAAACAAAAGCAATTGTAGATACTTTGTTAATGATGAAATGCTTCAAAAATACTATTTGAATAAAAGCTTTTTACCATCAAATAGTACCCTCTTTAATGTTTTTTAAACAATAACAGAACGTAGTAGTTATAACGATGATGACTCAATTTGATCCTTATTTCTGTATTTTTTAAGAAAGAAAAAAATACTGTTAAAAAACGTCAATATTTATAAAGACAATTTTCTGTATAGTAATAGTAACAATAATATTAATATGGAAAAAACATCTAGTTTTGTCATATTTCCTTATCTATTCTTCTGTTCACAAAGAGGGTGTTACGTAAAAACGTCTAAACAAGATGCTCCAAATAAAGAGAAGAGCTAAGATCACCATTACCTTCGTGTAAACGTTACTGAGATGTGGTGATTCAGCAACAGCTAGCATTACAGATGATATACTATCGAAATTCTGAAGAATAATTAAAAACAAAAGAAAATTAATTAAAGAAACCATTAAGTATGCAGTTTTTTAATTTAATATCTACAAAATTTCTAGTTCTAGATTTGCAACCTAAATATATTTTTCCAATAGTGCTTTTAGTCAAAAACATATTGTTAGTAGTTATCATTAGCCAATCTTGTCTCTAAACGAATAATTGCATATCTTGTGGTTTAATAATTTAAGTATATATCGAGTAATAAAGAAATATAGCAACTTCTCTTCAACTTTTTTAAACAGAGTAACTTATCAAAGAGAAATTGTTCTCAAGACTAAAAAGTAAAGAATAGTTATTGGAAATTATAACCAAAATAACCTTTAGTAAAAAAAATGCCATGGACTAATTTTTAATTCTAAAAGATTTATAGACTTTAATTTTTGCAAAAAAGGCAAAAATTAGGGAAATCAAAAACATTTCAATTGCATTGTAAATTAGTAAAATAATTACACCACTTGCTATTTCAGCAGATTTGTATAAATCAATTCGTTTCGTGATGAAGTTGTCGCACTCAGCATTCAAGTGCAAGTTCTTTGCTCTGTGCACATCGATCAAACATTTCACTACTAAAAAAAACAACTAAATATAAGAACTAAAGGATTTTCTATCCAATTTAACCGAATATGTTACCCTCTAAGCATTAAAATATCTTGATCACATATCTATCAATCCAGTGTGTTCATAACAATGTTTGTAAATAATTTGTAAATTACGATGTAATAGAGCTTTTCATACAGAGAGAAAAGGACTAACCGTTTCCACTTTTCTTTGCCATATTTTTGCAATATCTATTGATATCTACTGCACACGATTCTTCCAAATATATATCAACATGTCCATCTTTGATACCTTCCGCAATAAGTTTACGTATTTCCTAAGGTTGCAAGAAAGATAAAAGATAAGAATTAATCTCATTTTCTATCAGATAACTTGTTAAATACTAAAAAGATTTTATACTTACTTCTTTACATTCGTTTCCTTTAATTTGTGGAATGTGCGCTTTCATGCAATCAATCATTTCTTCGGGTGCTTTACCATTACATAAACGATACATCTCATTGCGACAATGACGTATAAATTGTGGATTCAAATCATGTTTAATCGCGGCCTCGTGCTCACGTCGTCTAACGTACTGTTCACAACGAGGTTGAAGTCTCTAAACAATTTAAGAATAATCAATTGCAATAATACAATATTTTGATAACGAAAGTAATGCTTGTTTCTACAGAACACCAAGCAAAGTAATAAAAACAATTTAAAACACTAATAGTATAGAATATCACTTACACCATTCTTAATTTTACTAATCATCACACCAACTAAACATCTAAAGACAATTCCCTCATCTGTTTTTCTTTGTTCAAAAAAGTCTTTTTTCATTTCTCGTTGGCAGTATTTTTGAACGTCTTCTTTACAGAATGTCGAAAGCTTGGGATCCAAAATAAACGTTTCAGCCTAGAAAATTGTATCGTGCAAGTTAGAATATTGTTGGTTTTTGCGTACCTAAAGCTATATACAATAGAGCTAATACAAAACTGGTGAAATTTTACAGATAAATGGAAAAGATAATAAACTGACTTGTACTGTTTGTCGTTCCGTGACAATTTCACGACATTCTCTCGACATTTCAGAATCGTGTATAAAAGAACGTAAGCATTCCATGATGTCATTAGGATCACCAGTAGCAACCAAAGGTTGACAATACCTTTTGATCATGGGTCGGCATACTTCCATCAGACGATAGTAAATTTCTACATCTTTTGATTCCATTTCCTCTTGTTTCATCAGTAACATTTTACATCTTTTACCTTTAAGTTTAGAGAAATTACGACGTAAGCATTCTTCGACCTATAAAAGTTTTAAATTTATACTTATAGAAAAAAAACAACCAAATTGAAAACAGCACAAGGAACATTCATCTCTTTAACCCACAATACTATTTACTTGATAACTTAATGAAAAAAAAAAACATTTCTTTACCTGTGCACTACCTGGTGGTATGTCATTGCAGTGCGTTTTAATATCATCTTTACATGCAGAAAACATATCAGTATTCAATCGCATGTTTTCACTCTGCAACAACAAAATTGGTCAATAAAATACGAAATATAGAGATATATTATAAAGGCCATAACGTCACTTGTTAACAGTTTGAATTGTCGCCTGTTTTTGTTTCTGAAAGTTGTTGAACTGCAAGGTAGAGAAAACCTTATATCTTCTTACGAGTTTTTATTCTACTCATTAGTTATAAGTTGAATAACTAAACAAACATGTGTCTAATTTTTACTACACACATTAAGTTGTTCAAAAGTTATTAAATTAATTGTTTATTTGACAAAAAACAACCATGTTAGGAATATTTTCTGTACGCGTCGGGCGATTACAAGACGATCAATTATGAAAAACATATTCCAGATAAACATCCGAAGTTTGTAAAATTGATTAAGATCTCTTCTGAATCATACCTGAACAGTAAGTTCTTTTCTGATTTGATCTCGACATTGTTGTGACACTTTCGTTGAATCTTTAACAATCTTCTGAGAAATACACCGGACAGCCTGAAACCTGTAATTATGACCAAAAAAAAGAAATTAAAATAGGAGCTAACCGTGAAAATGGTGATTAACTATCGAAGGCAAGTAAAAACAGTTAGTAAAATCTCTTCAAAATATTCCAAACTGGTACTTACTTAGATTGCATTGAATCTTTGCAAAGCTTTGTAATATCATCATAACATTTATCTTTCAGTTTGGGACTGAATTCAATATCTTTCATTTCAATCTAAATAGAAAGGAAGAAAATCTTAGAATATATTTAGACACCAAAAATGTTACGAAAAATTTGAAACTTATTAAACCATATTACTACGTTTCAAAGCAATGTAGAAAAGCACAAAAATCGTATAATTTGGTGCTAACATATAACTAGTGCTAACAGCTTACCAATTGCCAATGTACTAGGGCATCAGTGCACGAACGATCCATGTCAACATCATTTTTATGACTAATTAAACATGGTATAATTCTCTCTCCATCTTTGTCACTTAATTCTTCCTATAATTGAATGCAAAAGACAAAAAAATTTCAATTCATAACTAACACAATTGTAAATTTTAATTAGATTATATGAAAATAACACGATAAAAGGCAAAGTATGAGTATAATACCAAAATATTTAACAGAAATAAAAGAGACAAAGTTTCAATAATTAAAAACGCTCCATCTTTTAAATGCTCTCTCGATTGGAGGTCCCCATAATATTATAAAACGGGAATAAAATGAAATGCGGAATTACAAATTAAAGGATTATTCAAATAAAAAGATTACTTGTTGTAGTCAAACTAGAAATTAATCGCTATAAATTTAGCTTTCTATACCGATTATTCTTTTTCAATAAATTAAATTAAAATTTATTTTAAACAATTCTGAAAGTACTCAATACCTTGCAGAATTTCTTCACCATTGTTCTACATTTATCAACCATATGTTTCTTCAAATCGATATCCTGGAAAAAAGAAACAAAACCATGATAAATTTAATAAAAAATGTATATAAACAAGAAAATCTATTTGAAATCATAATAATAATAATAATAAAAATACATTCTATACACGTACCTTTGATTCCATTTTTGTAAACTGTTTTATTGCCTCCATACATTTAGGTTGTAGACTTTGGTAGTTTTCTTGTAAACACTCTATTTTCTAGCAATCATTATATAGAAGAATGGTGTCATACTAGTATGTATACAACATATATTAAATAAAAAGCAAGTTAAATCTAAATACCATACATATTAACACAATATATGATCAGGAACATTAACTTTTACAAATTACCAATTACAATAATTAAATAACGGTTAGTAGTTAAGGGAACACTTTTTGACAGTATTAGAAACTTACAATATTGTCATTAAAGCCAAAATAGCCATCAAGCTTTGAAGGGTGGCACTTATTGCCACCATTGTGCAGTTTTAACATTGGGTATATAATTATATATGCTAATGTAGAAAATGCACTAAACATATTTCAATGTTCCGAGGTCGTGCATGCAAGGTACTTCAATTTCTGGCATAACCTTGACATTAAAAGCACGCTCTTTCATAGCCTTTTTAAGGTGAGAATAACATTTCTGTGAGGTCTAAACATGGCCGTTAAATGAGAAAAAAAAATGATGAACACAAAAGTAACAAATTTTCTAAATACCTCCCCATCCTGATGGTTATCACCACAAAGTTTACCAAGGTCAGCCATGCAAGGTTTTTCAATTTCAGGCATTAGTCGAATATCAGTAGATCTCTGGTGCATAACCCGTTTCACATGTTCAGAACATATTGGAGATACCTAATAAAAATATTAAATTATGTTACTATAATAAGGTTAACTTATTATGGATTTATGATATTCTTTAACTTCTAAAAAGGAAATTATTTTTAGGCAAAATTCCATGTTAGAAATATATGGTTTTATTGATGCGTTGATTTTGATGTAAAAAAACAAAAGACAATTTCTAAAAATTTCAGATTTTATGTAACAGCAATGCTATTTATTTTATTAAGTAGAAAATGAAGACATTTTGTGGAAATTCTACGAAAGGCTAACTAGTACCTGTAGAATGTTATCTTTGTTGTCAAAGATTGTCTAAAGGTAATGAGAAAATTAATTGTCTGTAAATTGATTTTTTTTAGTTCATGTCAATATATTTTGAATAAGTATGACAAGTGTAGGTAAGCTTGGATCAGTTTAGTCAAGTTATCATTAATTAATTTAATATTAAATGCAACACAATATTAATGTAAGTTTAGAAATAGGTCAATATTTACAATTTTAATGTATATTGTGTTGCTTATAATAATTTTATAACTCATTTCACTAAACTGAAATTTATTTCATTAATAATTTACTTGATGTTCTGGATTATCGTGAAACAGGGCATTTCTGTATAAACATGAAATAACAAAATTGTCAGGCATCGTAGATTCTTTATCTTCACCCCAATCGTTAGCATGACAAATTTTCTTTGCATCATCTTTGCAATCAAAATATAATTGTGAATCTAATCTATAACAAAAAAACACACATTATTTAGAATTCATTGTAGTTTGTATAAGAAGTATCATTTTTTCACTGTTAATCCAATAATTTTGACTTACAAGGTTAGAAAATGGAAAAACAAAATTAATGAAAGTAGTTCATTGGTAACTATAAATATTGTGGGAAATAACATAGCCATGTCATGTTTAAAAGATACCATTGCTTTAACTAGCCAACTGAATAGAGGCAAACTAGACAAATTTTGTCAATAAAAAATAGGTTAAAATTGAGATAAAATATTATTTAATAGTAGCATGTTAATAATATGCTGTTCTTTGTACAGTGAAATTGTTACCTAAAGTCTCTAGCCATGAAATACTGTAAATGGAAAACTTGTTCAGCACACTGCTTTGGCATTTTTGCATTATGTGCATTATCCATCAAACATGCCAATATCCTAAAAAAATAGTTAAAGTAATAAAAATTTGTTTCTATCAAACTAGACTTACAGGGGTGGTAAAGATAAAGTACACAATTTTTAATTTGTAATGAAATAATCACTCACATTGAATCTTGTTTTCCCTCACACAATGTAGAAATAGCTGGTGTACATGCAACTTCAAGTGCTCTATCAACTTTATAGTCATCACCTGCACGAGTTTCTCTAAGAACTTCAAAAATCTAAACAAAAAGAAACTCGAAAATAGAATATGCTACACTTTACTTATAAGTTAGCCAAGATAACATGCCTCTATTTCCTTTTTTTTTATGCTTTGGTACATTTAATTTTTTATAGAAAAGAAAGGTTAGGTAAATCCTTGCAGTTACTGCAGATGATCAATAACTTAAAAATACTTAATAAAAATCAAAACTTTAAAATGAAACATCGAGATTAAGAAATGTGAGATGGAGGATGAAAACATAAAACTTCAGACAATGAGACTATATATTCCAAATATTAAAAGGATTACCAGACATTTCCCCGACAGACATAACCCCGATGAACGGTTCCCCGACGGACATTTCCCCAACGCACATTTCCCCAACAATTTTTAGTTTGATTTTAGTTTGATATTTCCTTACAGATTGTAGAAAAAAGTAAGATACCGTTGGTTATGGATTTTACATGATATCTACGGGTATGATATCTAATTTTATACAAAATAGAGCTATCTGCTTCGTATCTCGCCAATGTAGGCAGTCGAACAATCATCCCTTTCACGTGATATACGTCAGAAAGCAAAGTATATTATAACTCCGCGTGCGTGAGGCAGAAGGGCGAGGCGGTTGTTGCCAATGCTCAAAGTCTATACAAATATTTATAAAGTAAAATATGTTTGAGTTACGGGTGATCACAAAAATTTCTCAAAGTTATACGGTGGTGCCATTTTGGAATATTTTGATATAAACTATATCGGTGAACAAAGGAGGGGAAGAAGATTCCCACCTCAATATCCACATGAAATGAGGAACATCCATGCCCGTGTTGAAGAAGGACTCCCACGCACTAATAACCATCTAGAAGGCTGGCATAACAGGTTTAACACCTTTATTGGTGAACGCCATACAAGTTTATAAAGGGGCTAAAGGAGGATGAGAGCCTGCATGACCATACGCGAGTTCAAGTGCTGATGGGTGCTCATCCACCAACACCAAGAGTTGCGTTTCAAAGGGTAAATAAACGCTTAGAAAATTTGGTCCCCAATTTTGACCACAATGATATTTTAAACTACCTTTTCAAGCAAGCCTGTAAAGCAATTTATTTTGCCAATATTATAAATATTTTAATTTCATTATCTTTTGGAAAAACAAAGTTAAATAATCTTCTATTTTGAAAGATCATTAGCTTAAATAAACATTCTTGAGAAAAAAAAATCTTAAAAATGAAACAAAATTTAAATAACTGTGAAATATACAACGGAAATGAAAGACTTCAGAGCATGAAATTACATAAATTATGCTTATTTAAGGTGTCAAAAAGA
>JAUEKX010226926.1:0-10357 GCA_031834005.1 Dendronotus venustus
CTCTCTCTATCTCTCTCTCTCTCTCTCTCTCTCTCTCTCTCTCTCTCTCTCTCTCTCTCTCTCTCTAAATGTATGAATCTGCATGTTTTGTTTGATGTGTTAGATGTTTGTTGTCTTCTGTGTAAATTCTATTAGTTTTATTCTCTTTTGTCAAAAATTAATAATGATTAAATATTACACCACCAAACAATTGGTCACATGCAATGGAATCAGGAGTGCTATACAATTCTTCACAGACAGTAATAAAAATAACTAATACATGCTGTTGACAATCCAACACTACAATATTGATAATGGGAAATACAATCCAACAATTTGCATTTTTTTTTCTCCAGGTGATTTAGTGAGAAAATGGAAAGCTGATAATATGATGCAAGAGGTAAAGTAGCCTTCATCTTTATGTAAAATAGTTTTGACAATGAACTGTTTTGAATCAGTTAGCCTTTGAAATTGTATTGCATTAAAAAAAATTGAATGTTATGTCTACCCAAAGGTTGGGTTTTTTGGTGTGTTTTTGAAATAGAGAAATCAAAATGTCAAAGTTTCTTTTACTTTTTTTTTGTCTGCTTTTCTTTGGTCTGAACTGCCTTCCCTACTGACAAATCTGGGTCTGAACAACCTAGTTCTCATGAGCCAGAGAATTTAATTTCAATTTGAAAAAGAAAATCCTGGGGCCAATCAACTTACACCCTTAAGTAGGTAGACCCCTTTACCCTTGTTTGCTTTTCACAAATGGTCTTACAACTTACATTGCCACTACAGGCAGTCTAGGGTCAAAGGGGAAGTGGGTGGATGAGTGATGGGGGAGAAAGAGAGGAAGAGACAATGCTGTCTTGATAACTACACTGCGCATCTTATGTTGTATCTATTGTTTACAACGCTGAACATAGACTGTTTATCTCATAAGGCTCTGTCTTTCAGCACTGTTCATTACTGCTTTATTCCTAAGTTTAGATAGCCAACCATATTTGGTTGCCAAAACTTTTCTGTCTTTCTTATTCATTTTTAGTTCATTTTACCTTTTACAGTTTTTTGCTTCAAGAGATTTAGCAACAGCTGAAGCATTTGGGCGTCTGCTGACAAAAACAGAGAAGAGGGAGACAAAGATTGATGAGATTACCTTCAAACTGAGAGGGGAGTTGGAAGTCTTGTCAGATTTTCTCGATAACATTGCATCAAGAAGACCAGAAGGTAAGACTTTTGTTTCAACCAGCTTTCTGTTCAAAGAGTTTGATTTGCACAATCATATACCCATTGTATCCTTGAATCACATTGGTAGGGTCACTGCTGTGCATTTATTTTGTTGGTGAAAGTATATAATAAATTCAGAAAACTTGGCGGGAGATATGCGAGAACGGCATTAGAATGAGGGACGGTACAAGGTTTCACTGTATATGATAAAGAGATGGTGATTGTTTTACTAGTACAAATGTATGCAGTGTGGTGCAAGGTCTTTGTCTGACAGTAATATGAGGTCAACATTGTGAATACATTACTCTTTTGTGGTTTTATAACTGCAAAATATTCGATTCTAATATTATTCTTTAAAAAAAGCCTGCTTTGTGCTCATATTTTATGACTATATTATGCTAACAGTGCAACAATTATAAATAATATTTCATATTCATCCCATATAAACGTATTTTGAGTTTGTTTTCATCATTTGTTACTATATATCTGCACAATCAATACTCATTGCTTCATCTTATGTTTGAAATGTTTTCATCTCGACGCTCCAGGTTCATAGCATATCTTTAAAACAACACAATGCTAACACATCTTGACAATACTTTGTTGAGTGATGTTATTGTCTTATCTCACAGTTAAAATCAAACTCGTGTAGGATATATACATATAATTGAATGTTGAAATTATATTACATTTGTTGTCAAGAAAATATTTTAAAGAAATTTCCCCAAAGCTTTGTAAATGATTCAATGTCAACAATCACTGTGTAGGAACATTCCAATTGTGAAGTTTCATGAGATTATGAAATGGGATAGACCATATTGCACTCTTTGTCTTCACTTTGTGGTTTGACACATAATTAATTTTCCACAAACTTTTTCAACTCACACAACGATTTTTGTGTATCCATTAACCAACCACGTATAATACTGCTTTTTGTGTTATGAACTATATCTTTTGTTCTACCAGAATCCAAAAAGAAGAAAAGGTAACTTTCCACATTACGCATCTTTTTTTTAGAATGCTTTTACTTATGTATCTAGTATCCTTGATTTGCTTCAGTCTTTTTTCATTTTACATTCAACAAAATTTTGTTATGTCTTATGACGTATACAATAAGCCCTGCCCCAAAATTTTCTCTATGAAAAATAAATTTCCTAGAAATTGAATGAAGTACTGTAGGCCTATCCAGATCTCAAAATGCACCCTGTAATATCATTTCCTCTATTTTAAAAGTTTCACAGAGGTTTAAAGAAAGTTAGCTGTCTTAATTGTTGAAGACAGGGAATAGTTGTTAATTTACCAATCCAATGTCAATTCCTGAAGACATTGAATTATGTAAAATTTCCTTTGTTCTACCTCTTTCCTCATCAAAATATGAGGGCTATTCAAAATCACTCTGTAACTGTGATCCTGCTCTCTGACAATATGTCTTTGATTTCTGATTTACTTGCTTGACTCCAGGACCTTCTGCATCTCGGTCACCAGAGAAAGATATCTTCTTAACAACTTTCTGTAGGTATTTAGTTCTCTGTATTGGACTATTTTCAAATTTTTGTTTCACGGTTAGTTTCTGTTTTCAGCCACAGGTCTTTTCTTTGGCATGAGATGAGAGATTTGCACAACAGAGGAGGTTGAAAATTGCCTTCCTCTGATTTTTTTTCTATTCCATTTCTATCTTCTCATCATGTGTACAAAAGGCATAGCTGATAGTACTCGATAGGTAGGGGTTGTCTGTGCATGTTTTTTACAGTAGTTACAGGCATCTGTATGTTTAATTCATACTGGGCTGTGAATTCCTAATGTTCTCCAAATTGTCCTCAAAGAAAAGAAGAACATTCTCCAATTAATGCTATTCATTTTTTATGAGAGCCCATATTCCAGTTATTGATTCTTCTTATGTCTTGTAGAGTTGCATTTTGATCCTACATTTGTTATCTAATATCCTCTGATTTATATGTAGGTATGTTAGTTTTAGCAGCTTAAAATGTAGGTTTTTAAAATTTCTTACTTTTAAATGAGAGGCAACACTAAGAAGACAAGATAGAAATTTGTGTGGACCAGCTGCTGAGTAATGCATCCAGTGTATTGCTTATAGCGCCATTCAAGGACAGACACAGGCTGATCACCTGCTTGTAGTATTCCTGATACATAGTATTTTCCAGCTCTGTGTTTTATCCGAGGTGGTTATTGGAGCAACAAGCTACACTGCTAACGCGGTATAGATTGTTTTCAAAATAACTGTTCTTTTCATGATAAAGCATTAGTGATGATGTGAACTAGAGTTTGCTTGAAATTCTCAATCTATGTGCACATTACAAGCTCAATCATAACGTATGGAATGGCCCTCGCATGATCATCATATTCAACTGGCTTGTTTCCTAAAATCCTCTTTTTTCCAAAGAAATTACACTACCTTTTCCTGCATGCTAAGATAATCCTGCTTATGAATGTTGTAAGGCTTATCATTATCAAGTTACACCTTAGTTGCATTCCATTTCATATTTCTTCTCCTTATTGAGAGTTGTGTTATTTTCATCACTGAGTTCTAATTTAAAATAGAATGATGCACAAACATCATAACGACTAAAATAAGAAAGAAAGACGTTTTTCCATATGATTTATACCCCTAACCAGAAAGAGAATCCTGGGTATTTGTGAAAAAATGTCCTTATTTGGGTTCAAATTGCATTTAATTTCTTTTTTTAACCTTAAGAGTAAGATCCTCTACTTTTTTATGTCTTCTCCTAAAAAAATAGAACGACTAGAATGTGTAAGTTTGACGTAGTTAAAATGAAACCATTAGCATTCTTTGTATTGTATTTCCTGTCAAAAACTTCATAAATTCTTTTTTTCATAATATGGCATGATTTCAGGCAAGACGAAACAAATATTGAAGTAAGCTTCAAATAACAAAACACTATTAAGAAGGGCTCACACATTGACACGGAATATTTTCCGTTTGGTTTTACAAGCAATACTAATTGTTATATCTCAGATTTGTTTTGTTTTTTTAACATTTAATTTGAATATCTCGTTGCAGAGACAAGCAGAGGGCCAAAAAGCCACGGAAGGAGCGAGAGCAAACTATCCACCACCCGGATGGGCACAGCGTCCCACAGAAGTCTGTCCCGCCTGTCCCCTCACCCCGACTCCCCAAGTCGCCTGGTGTCCCAGCTGTCCCAGGCAAAATCAGCCGATCCAAGACACAGCCCTGATTCTATCAGGTAACAACAATTAGGTACCGGTACATTCTGTTGGTTAATGATAAATGGGTCAAGATTTAACCAGGCCTAATGATTAATCCGTTATATCGCCTTGATTATGCAGTTACCCGAATAAGAAATGAATAAATCTACTGTCATGAAAATTATGCCTTTAATGCTCTTAATGAATACCATTTTAATACCTAAATATCAATATCAAGATGAATTATTAAGTTCAAATCTTGTTTACGCTCCATCAGAACATCCAAAAGTCTTCGACATGGCGGCGTTTCAGCCACTAGCTCTAGACCAAAGGCCAGATCACCACTTCCACCTGTTTCTCATCTTCTTGTGCCAAATAGAGAATGAGTTTCATGCCAACAGCAATGAGAAAAAGGGAGAAAAAAATGGAATTACTTTTTCCTACAGACTGTGATAAAGACAATATTTTGTTATCATAATTGAATTGTAATTAAAATGTAATCAATAAATTTGAGTGTTGTTTTCATTTCCAATACGATCTTGTGTTTTTCCTCAAATGAATATATCTCAGGTATGTTCAATTATAATTGATTTAAGTTTGAAAAGGATTATTGTCATCATTTATACCCACACTAAAATGTACGCCTGCACAGCGTGTATTTCCTCAAGAGTTGTACCTATAAAGATTCCCATCATGTCATAGCAGGATAACGCATACACAAGTGTCAATGAGGAGTGTAGCTCAGGCACCAGGTCCTGTTCGGTTAAGTTGGCTCGTGTGGTTAAGACGATCAATATTTGTAGTTTGCAAAGTTGTCACTAAAATTGGGAAATTATGTGGTTGAGAAGTTTGGTGTTCACCTCTGAACCAAAAAGTCGCGGGTTCAATCCCCGGGTTCAGATTTTTCCACTGCTTTCCACTGATAGAACGGGATTGATTACCTCAACTTATCGGAAATGGATGAGTAGAAACCCAAATCCGTGAGTCCAGGAATGGTTGGAAAGTCTGGTGTCTTTCAATTTCAAAGTTTGTAGATTTGCACCCAGAGGTCTGATCAAAGAGGAACCCTTAGAATAGTCCATCATTAATAGGACTTGAACCAACAAAAAACAATCTGTTGGGATACGAACTGTGGAAATTTGAGTGAAGAACAAGTTCTAGTTCTATACCTCTTGACCACAACGTTGCACATATTTCTAAAAAGATGAGATGGAAATTATGTTCCTCTATCCACAAAAAAACCCAACAATTTTCTAAAATAAAAAACTCAACATTAGTGGTTGATATTGATAGAAGTATTTATTTCATTAAGTGTCAACATTACTAAATTAAATATGGGTCTTGATTTATAAAATAGTGCAAGCTATTCTTACATCCATTCAACCATTTCATATTCTGTGTGCTTTACAAAATCTTCAATTGTAATTCCTATAAATAGGTTTGCATATTCATCATTCATATCTCTCGAGTCACAAGTTTAATCAAATTTTAAATCCAATCTAGCAGCGATACTTAAAGAGAATGAAAAACAACCCTGAAAAATTAATTCAATTCACTTCATAGCACTATACATACAATGACAAATTTATAGTTGACCAAAATTATGGCAGTTACTTTTAATCATTTTGATATCTTAAGATCTCAGTGTGTCACAGTGTTTGAAACAACTACAATAAAAATGGGATCAAGAGTAGTTGGAAATATTTATATCAAATCAATGAAGTATAACAAATCTAGTTGAAGGCTTAGAAATATAATTATGATGAAAAACAAACAAAAAACTGATGAATGAAAAATGACATTTTAAGGTATGATGACATATGATCTGTTACTTTATCTATTCACAATGTCAGACCAAAACAAATGACCAAAATGACCAATAGCTGTGACTACGAACATTCAGGATTGCCAATCATGCAGTAACTGACGGTCATGTATATATTCGAGTGATAAAGGCAGAGAGTTGATTTAAAAACAAGTAAAACAGTTCAAAGTATAGAACTTCAAATATATTGCACCATCTAATATTGTGCTGTCAAAAGGTCCTTGGTTTCCTTTCAGTCTTTCAGTCAGGGTAACATGCACACATTCCTTACCAGCAATAAACATAAATACATCAAGCAAATAAATATATTTGAAACAATGAGGATTGTAATTGTAACGCCAGGAAAACAATTTTCAGTCCCAAACCTGTAAAGAGTATTTCATTTCTCAATACTTGAATATAGTGCTAAAAAAAACGAGGAAGAAAAGAAAAGAAAGAAAGGAAAAAAGTCTAATCTAAATTTCCTTTATATGGAAATAAGCAAGAGTATTTTCACTCCTTAGGTTTATCATTTGTCACCAAATTAAGGTGAAGGTCTATACCTGGTTTATCATTATTACACCTTGCTTTAAGACTCAGTAACATAAAGAAGTCATATTTACATGGAATGTTTTATCTAAAATTAACGTATTATAGATCCTTATTGATGAATCCTGCCAAGGATAATATCTAGTTCTAACAAAATAATACCTATAAGAAAAGTCATGTTTTGAAATTAGTTGCCTTTTTATACATCTCAAGATAATAGACTAGCATGCCTAAAAAATCTGTCAATAATTTTCATTGTGTTCAAATCTTGTTTGTTTGATTTTAATAGGAGCTTATCAGCAAATAGCAGTTTTTGTCAACTTAACACAGGAAAGGACACAATTATATTTTTTGCACATTTGAGAGCATCTAGAAGAAACCATACAAGATTTTGCTTTACTGAGGGTAGGTTATGATTTTTTTAAACTATTAAAACAACAGGTGTATGTCCAATTTTACTGTTGAATCACTCAAAATCATAAACATCACGAACAAAGATTTAAAAAAACCAGGATTCAAACAAAATCTCAGAAGAAAATAGCTACAAATGGCTTTGATTCTAAATAAATTCATTTCAATGAAAAAGAGCACCATAGATAAATTTTCTTCATTTATTTGATAATACTTATCAACAACAACAAGAACAGGATATTGTTTCTGTGCTCCCTGATTGAGCCACAACCATCCAATCCAAACATTTCATCTTGTTTAAGTTTGGCAAGGATAAAACAGACTAAAACAAATTAGAAAACAATTGTTTGAAATAAATAAACACACTAACAACCCTGATTAGAAACATGATAAGAAACGTTTTGTTCTGAAGAAGTCGAGGTGAATACGGAGTTACAATTTTAACAAAGGGAAAATATATATCACATGGCTTACACACAGCCTAAACTAACTTCTGTGGAATCATAAATAAGAATAAAATACAAATCAACAGCTCGATATACAAATCAATTTCTCCTCGATGGTCATAATGCATGTTTGTCATTTTACCTCAAAGAATCATAAATAAAACACATATTATCCTAACAAAATGATACCAGAAATCTCACTCATTCCTCCTTTTCTTGCAATGCATTGATACAGTTTTTAAGTAATTGAACTTGAGCCTGAAAAAGAAAAAGAATGACACTATTATGATGAATAACTATATCTTTTGCTTCATAGATATAAACAAGAAAATCAAAAATAAATAATTCCATAAAAGATATCTCAGTCTGTCTTCTGTATGTGAGTGTCAGGTTAATATTTCAATGTGTTTTTAAATTGTTCTCACTCTTATGATGGGGATGGCATCTATTTATAACCCAAACTCAATCTGTGATTGGGCATCTTCCTACAACTGAAATAAATACTTCTTAATCTTAATCTATCATTTCGGTGTTGTTTGTAGTTATAAACAAATCCATAAGATAGTAAAAAACAAAGTTTTTATATTAGTTCCAAAGAAATGTTTACCAAATTCTCAAGTTGAAAATATTTCTATATTGTACCAACCTTTGAATGCTTCATCTCCAATTCCACTACCTCCACTAGGTGTTTTTTGAAATAAGCTATTCGTCTCGTCTTGAACTGTTGAATTTCTGTTTACAATAGGAAATAAATACATGATGATAGAATTTCAAATTGGAGAAATATCACAATTCTTTGATTAAAATCTCTCTATTAACAGCGTAAACATTATCAAAACTTTAAAAAAAAGTACAAATATTTACACTTGAAAAGGAAATTGTAATTGTAGTAAAATCTTTTGCCTTATGAGTTGAACTAAATGTGAATCATGTCCTTGAAAACTTAAAGCTGTCTGGTCCTTTCTAATAAAAAAAAATGTTACCAATATGTTACAGAAAAAGAAAACCAATAATGTATCCTCATCACTAATGCATACTGATAGTGATAGAATGTAAAAAGAAAAAAAAAAAACAAACCACAACTTACCTTTCTTTGCTACCTCAGAAATTCTCTCAAACTTTTTGCAGCTAACCTCTTGGTTTTTCTCAGCCTGCAAAACAATGAAATATTTCTTTTCTTAAAATCTAAAATCAACAACATCAAACAATAATCATAGGATTCTGAATAATATAATGATAATAATGATTTCTTCTTTCTGTCATGATTACTGTTACAAATTCCGGCGTCGGGGAATAATAGTAATAGTTAATCCTGTACCTCTACTTCAAACCAAGTTTTTCTTGATAGTCTATATGAATTTATTTCTTTTGAACAAAATGGTTGATCAGAGAATTGTCAGAAGTTAACTTGTTCAAGATTTCAGAAAAAGAAAAAGTGCCGAAAATATATCTATCTGGAGACTGATTTGGACAGCCTTGACAAAATGAGAAATAATATTTCACAAACATGATTCACCAAGCTTGGCCAAAAACAAAATAGGTATGTCTTCTTCATAAAACCAAGTTTAACTTACAATGGCCACGTCTTTATTCTTGGTTCTAGCTTTTTCCAAAGCCTTGTTGGCAGTCTCATAATCTACTAATGACCTCATACGTCTGTACAATAAGTCTTTAGCTGCGGTAGAATCCCTCATGTAATAGCGTAGAGTGTCACAAAGTTTCAAATCTTCATCACTCGCGACACGTCCTTCAAGTTTCTGAAGAAAACAAAACAAAATATACATTTTTAAAATTCATCAATACAGATACAAACAAATCAAGCAATCAAAATGAGGGACAAATTATCAAAAAGACCCAAGACTTCTTGAGGACCTACACATAGATTCCTTCACTCACTTCATTCTGCACGGCTATTGCACTCCTAGATGTTTGTAATTGTGCGCATCTATTGCCAGACAAAATAAAAACAACACAATAAGGATCAGTAACTACAGTAAGCAGGTGATCAGCCTGCGTCCCCTATTTCTAAACTAAAATATTCCCCACATTTCTAACCATATTATTGACACCTGAGCACAGTGGGTTGATCACCTGCTTGCCGTAGCTCCTGATCCATAGTATTTTCCGGCTCTGTTTTGTCAAGGGTGGTTATTGGGGCATCTACCTCATTCTCCATTTAAGACTTAACATGGAGCTGGGTGCTGACACTGCTAATGTCGCATTGGATAACAAAACAAAAGACTATTGACACCAAGAGGGAAAATATAAGATGAAATATAGAATGGCAGAAGCTGACTGCACAGCAATGAAATGATTTTTTTTTCTGTAATAGAATAGACATCTAAATCTTCCTTTGATTCTTACCCTTGCTTTCTCCAGGGCTTCAGCAACCTTGCTGAATATTCTGTGAGATTAAAGAGAAAAAATTACCACATAAGGAGAATAAGTTGAAAAATTTATTCATGCAGGATTCTTTAATACATTTCCTACAATATCAAACTTTTCTGCATACAGGATTATTTCTCTCTTTCAACCCTTGGGGTCTGAGGGGGTTGATAGTGGCTCTAGGTTTGTCCTAGTACCTTCAGAAAAGATTCTGCTGTTTCTTTACTTTTCAAGATATCTTCATTAGACTGTCACACATGTACAGATAAACACCACATACATTTACAATGCAATTCCCAATCACATTAACTATTTATAACGATAGGCAATATAAAAAACTGATGCAATTAAATTTGATCTATCATTTTACATGCAAAACAATAAT
>JAUEKX010227146.1:0-10353 GCA_031834005.1 Dendronotus venustus
ATATCAACAGTTACATAGAACCAAGGATTTGTAGTCAGAGAGACCTGTATAGGCCACCAATGTGTCACACCCCAAATGAACAAGGATTAGTAATCCAGTGTAAACTTGGAGCATAACAAGATCGATCTACAGGTGGGTCCGCAACTACGCGTCCTTTTACGATTATATGTAACAAAGCATTCAATCGAATAGTAATAATCAACAACAACAGTAGAATAATGCATAATTTACATGAAATTCCGTAACCAGCTTTTGACAAGACAAACAGATTATCGTTGCCGTCGTCATCGCCGTCGTTGCACAACAGAAGATCCCTTGCTGGAATCCATGCCATACCAACGGGGACGGCACCACAAACACCACCACCATGGGAGAGGAGGGGACACAGGGGACGAGTCGACTCTCTCCACGCAGACAGACCAACGCACACGCACACATTCAACAGTTACAGCAGCCCCGACACCACTGGCCGTTTGGACCCATTAACACACACACACACACACGTCATGGTTCAGCTGACATTCAACAAGGTCACTAAAAAGTCAAGATCAGTTCTTCTCACGACAATTTACACCCATTTCAATCTCACTCCTTTTTAATACATGTACTAATCTGTTTCTAAAACAGGATGAGATGCCCACCAGGGTAGCTCCCTCTACTTCCAGCTCTTGTGGGTTATTTTACATTTCAAACGAGTTACAGAGTGAGAGAGGAATAGTCTATGTTAACCCTTATATTTTCTTTGAATGCCGATCTAATGCCGTGATGCAATGAATGATGGATCCCGGATAACCCTACCTCGGGGGCGAAAACACAAAATGAACCAGGAATGTCAAGGGTGATCCCAGTCAACGCCGGGCTAATGACTCGGCGTATACACACACCACGCAGGTCTGCTGTACTCTCAAACACAATATGTAGTAACTCTTTCCAACACCTCCCTCCAACCCCTTTGGCAGTTAGTAGGAGTGGGGTTGCAATCCTTCTCCGTCTCAAGAGGCCACCAATAATACAAGTATGTAGTAGTAGTATAGCAGTAGTAGTAGTATAGCAGCAGCAGCAGTAGTAGTAGTAGTAGTAGTAGTAGTAGTAGTAGTAGTAGTAGTAACCCTCACTGATTGGCAGTTCGAATTGAATAGAGCACTGACACTGACAGTTGAGACCCTGACCAACTTGCCGGACTATCCAGTTAAAGAGTACAGTCATAACCTCCAAGCAGCCAATCAAACAGCCACACACACACATACGTACATACACTCCGTACTATGCCTTCTGCAAAGCCCCGTGGCCCAGAGACAGAGCGGTATCCATCCGCCACCAGGCCTTGCAAGGGACACAGTTAGTACCAATCTCACCACACCCTTGGGCTAACATCAAAATGCATTTTTTTTTTTCATTTATGGTTTCTATGTACATGCATGAGAAAGAGGCGTATGTTATTTATTGGTAGGTACAAAGTGTCTGGCCAAAGACGACTCCTTCGAGCCATCCTGCTAGGGAGGGGAAAAGAGGTACTACTGCCCCTTCCATTGCTACAACAACCACTGTTGTGTTTCCCAGCTCACCACGACACAAAGACATACAGGTATAAACAAGTTGCCTCTTCACCATACACAAACAGATGTCGTTGAGGTGCAAGAAATTCAAAGAACAAAGAGGCATCATCGCATGACACACACTGTACACAAGTCGCAATATTCATATTGTCAATGTCAATAGTCTTGTTGGATATATTTAGCATTATCAAGTTGACAGCATCATGAACAACAACAACAACACCAACAATAATCATTAATGAATCATCAATATATTATTATTATTAAACATCACATTTGCACACGAACGACACCAGGGTAGAACACAGACACCGTCATCTCCTTTCTCAGCCAAGGCTTGCTGCCATCCTAACCCACACACCACCACCACCAGGCCTATGCCTCCTCACTGCTTCGGGCCGCCTTGGCCATCAAAGGACTGACCCACCCCCAATCCAACCTCGGTTTCTTCCACCAACCCAACCCCAATCCAACTTCGCTTCCTTCCACCAACCCAAACACAGACTACTACAGCACTACGCAGACCTGTAAATGGCCATTCACAAATTTGTCTGAAAATTTTCCACAATTCAAGAAAGTGAAGAAAGGGATTATACAATCGACTTTCAATAAAAACAAAAATGTATTTTCTGATGTTGGGTAAATCAGTCCCTACTACGGGATTGTCTGCAATGAGACAATTGGTTGCAGATTTACAGGTCTGACTACACAGGGCCCTCCATGGAGGAACCTTGTCGGTATTTCAGGGACGACTCAACAAGACAATATGCAAGACATCCAAACACAACGCCAACAGGAGGACCCTAACCACCACTACCCTACACACTCCACACACTCCGTGCCTCACCCTGGCCTAGGGGGCTTCCCTCAATGGCACACGACTCGAGCCTGCAATAATACCACAGGACAGACAGCTCAAACACACGGGCCAACCGCGGCACTGGTGTCAACCATCTCACAATTCTAAGGCCAGACACGTCCACACCAACACACAATGTTCACACACACACACATAGACACCTACACACACACAAACCAAACAAACAATCATTTCTATAGCCATCAATTCTAAAGATGCATTATATCCTACAGTTTATCTCCATTCTTTCAAAAGGCATTGAACAAATAGCATCACATCATCAATAGAATTATCATAGTAATCATCATCGTCATCATCAAATTATTTAGTCATATAGTCATAGGGTGAGTGAGTTGTGTCCATGTGTTCACAGCGACAGGACACCAGTGATCTTCCTTTCACACCTCGCCATCCATCCAAACCCACGCAGCACCAAAACAGCAACCATACTTCCCTCCCCTGACTAAAAGGACACGAGGACAACAGCGTCCGGTCCAGGCCACTCCCACAAACGGGCCGGCCATCGCTAGGTAACATTACGTGCAGAAGACTTCAATCAGAGGTCCATCAGAAGTCAGTTATTTCCTTTCTGAACGGAAGCCTGGAACCCCGTAGTCAACCATCAGATCGAGTCCGAGTGTCCGGAAAGCTGTGAGCCTGTCCCCCCGTGCCTTTTGGTTCCACAGGTAGGCACAGATCATTCCACCAATAAAATCATTCCACTAGGGAGTCTGACAATACTTGTTGTCAGGTATGAAAACAATGAATACATATCTCTCTTTCTAAAACACTCTCTTTCTCTTTGTCACACACACACGCGCGAGCGCACAATGTCGACAGGATCCCTATGTGCAGTGGCAGCAGTTTTTCAAAAGTATCAGTCTAGCATAGCAAGTCAGACTTGAGAGAGACAAACGCCTAGACATAGTTTTATTGTCCCATCTACCCTAGGGCCTCGCTCTCTTGTAGAAAATGATATTAATACATAGTCCAGCAATTACTACAGCAACAACAACAACAAAACAACCAAATCATCGTTAGTTTTAGATCCATCCAAGAATACCCCCCCCCCCCTTCCTCCCACTCCCTATTTTGACATTGAGGCCAGCAGCACCTGCAGTTGAAACCCAAATTTAAAAAAAAACCCTTCCCTTCCCTTCCAACCCCCCAAACCCCTCCCCTTGTTCCCTCATGCTGCAAGGACAAAGATCTAATACTAATGAGTACAACAACACGCTGTCCCTCCTCCTTTCCTCCTCCTATTCCGGAGAGCGTGTTTCGTCCTCTTTCTCATCTTCCTTCGTCGTCGTGGTTTTATCTCCGTCCCTTGCTGGCCACCTCCACCTCCTTCCACCACTGTGTGTGTGTGTGTGTGTGTGTGTGTGCCGCCATCCTATTCAGCCTAGATGAAGGTTACTGGGCCGGCTGGAAGCCTGAGGACACAAACACAACAAATACGACAATTACTCGTCTGACCACACTGTCGGCTCATCAAAGGGCACTGCAATGGGAGGACCTGGCTACAATCATTTCCTACCAATACCTGGCTACAATCATTTCCTACCAATACCTGGCTACAATCATTTCCTACCAATACCTGGCTTCAATCGTTTACTACCAATACCAGACTACTTATCCTCACCTCCAGGAGAAGGCGTGGAAAGCAAACCTACACAAATTAACAACAGACTAATAATGCTATTGTGCTTGTATGAAAAAACACCTCTCAGCCATTATTGAAACCTGTGACAAACTGTAAAATAGCTTCTCTAAAAGTTACTTTTTTCCCACACAAACATTCTAACCGGTATCTATGAGAAAAGATGATATGGTTCGACACACAAACTAGATGCTATTCCACTTGTGGTAATGTACATATGCTTGCACGCGCAATGTTGAGCTGCAGCAATCATTACATTGTACATTAATATTGTCATATGGTCAAAGACAACTGAGTCAGAAATACAAGAAAAGGATTAATCATTAGGAAGTGAAGATTGTTAGAGACATAAATTTTAATGAACCAAAAAACACTAAAATGGTCAGAAAAAGGGTAACAACTAAAAACAAACGTCAATGAAACACAACAAAGACAAAATCTCTATACATGCTTTCAACACAATTAGTTTAAAAACAAAATGTTAAAAATTGGCACGTTATCCAGATCAACTTGATTGGTAACTTTGTATAAATTGACCGCAATGGGTTTAAAAGTGATGTTAGACATTTGTCGTTCCACAAAAACTTTCAAAACTTAGTAAAAAGTACTAAACTGGAAAAACTGTTGGGAAACAAGTAGTCAAAGAAACTTACAAAGGTAAGCTGAAATGTTCTGGAGAAAAGGAATCAATCATTACCCACTGAGCCAGACTCCTTCAGGACTATTCCCCTTTACAAAAATAACTATCATACTAAACCATTTTATTCACATTTGCCTACTGAGACGGGATTGTCCTGTCTACTGTCTGTAACTAGACGAGACGGAATTGTCCTGTCAACTATATATAGACGTGACTGAATTGTCCTGTCTACTATATATATATATAGACGTTACGGAATTGTCCTGTCTACTGTCTGTAACTACACGAGATGGAATTGTCATATCTACTATATATAGACGAGATGGAATTGTCATGTCTACTGCCTTTATCTAGACGAGACTGAATTGTCCTGTCTACTATATCTAGACGAGACGGAATTGTCCTGTCTACTATATATAGACAAGATGGAATTGTCCTGTCTACTATATATAGACGAGACGGAATTGTCCTGTCTATTGCCTTTATATAGACGGGACTGAATTGTCCTGTCTATTGCCTTTATCTAGACGGGACGGAATTGTCCTGTCTATTGCCTTTATCTAGACGGGACTGAATTGTCCTGTCTATTGCCTTTATCTAGACGGGACGGAATTGTCCTGTCTACTGCCTTTATCTAGACGAGACGGAATTACCCTGTCTAAATAATTTCACAATACAGCGTTGTGAATTACGACACGTTCTATCTGCTGGGAAGGAAGCGTATAACTGTGCAGTATTTGGACCCCATCAATCGAATACACAGTGAGAAAACCTGCGGCAGTGCCATCGATCAGGATCAGGAACTTTCAGGAACCTAGCCATAGGATATTATTTAGCTTTTGCTAAGGTAGCTCTAAATGGTCTACAATAAACTCAATTAGATATGCCATTTAGTGTCCTTATCACGCTTATACATCTCGAGATCTTGAGATGTAGCAGGACAGTACTCGGGAATAAATTCACAAAAATATATTTTGGCATCAAAATGAATAAAGAGAAAAGGCTGAATAGCTGAGAGAAAAGAAAACATACCACAATGAATACTGTCTTTAAACAATTAAAATCTTTCCTGACCACATTACAGAACAAGTAGGACAAGCAGATAAAGCATGCAGATGGAAGCCAAAAAATGTTTTTTTTTCTCTATTATACACACATCAGATCAAAATATTCAACGAATCGACCATTAAAAACAAATCCAACAAAAATAAAACAATAATCCTAAGCAAAAGCAAAATGCAAGGCAAAGATTTGACAAAAATAAAAAATAGAAAGAAGGAAGGAATATAAAAGAAATGAAAAAAAGGAATAGGGAAGAAGAGAGAGAGAAAAAAAACAAAAGAGCCCTATACCAGGCTTAGACCAGTGATTGGGCTTTGCTGAGGGACTATCAGGTTGAGGCATTTCCCTGGCACGGCGCTTTCTTTACCAGGGATGGGGATGGAAAAACCATATGGTCAGTTATACGGTAAACATTTATTATTAAACAATACGTCAACAAAATAGGACATGGCGATGGCACCTAAACGTCCCCACTAACCCTCCTCCTACTTTCCATTTACGCACTGCATCGTTAAGGTTCATCAACAAGAGGTTTAAACTGGCATCTTCATCCTCACACGGATTACAAATGATTTTCTGTAGTATTTCAATTGAAAATTATGGACTTGGCAAAAAAACAAAAAATTCCTCTTTGAAAAAAAAACAAACTTAGATATGAAAGAAAAAAGTGATAGCCCCATAGAGCTCTATAAAGAAGCCCCGTATAGATCCTAGCATTGTCTCTGCAGGTATGGCTAGCTCACCATTTCACGGGACAAACATCTCTCACTTTGTGTGAAGAAAGCACGCAAGACATAGTTAGATCGTATTGTGTTGGAAAGGTGTTTGAGCTGAGCGATTAAAGAACAGTCAATACATGGTAGAGCCCAACAAGAGATTCCCTCCGATTACCTGCAACACACGTAATGCAGACGGGAAGAGAGATGATACAGATGGATTGTTGCAAGAGCTGAGAACTCTTTCGGCCAAACATTCAAGGGAACACGCTCATTATCCATGAACCACGCGTGTAGTTCCACTGACACATCAAAGTCCATGACGATGCCACTGAGCCTTCCAACACGCCCCAAAGGACAACAAGTCGACTTGAACAACTCAAAGGAAATAGGAAATAGGAATTAGGAACCCCCACACAGATCTCACCATCAGACGGATTGGATTCGTTATGAAGAAAGAATGCACGGCTAGAGAATCCCACCAAGCAAAGAAACGAGACTCCCATTGTGAAGAATGCACGCCTAGAGAATCCCACCAAGCAAAGAAACGAGACTCCTATTGTGAAGAATGCACGCCTAGAGAATCCCACCAAGCAAAGAAACGAGACTCCCATTGTGAAGAATGCACGCCATCTAGCGTGACTGGTGGCACAACTGGCATTACAAGCACATGTTGGCCCTCCCCACCCCTCCATACACCGACCAAACCAAAGGAAGAGGGCTACAGGCCAGACAAAGGAAACACAGTACTTCTCAAAATACCACGGACAGGACAGTCTTTCATTGCAAATGTGAAACTAAAACAAATTTTCAACATTAAAACAAAAGAGTTGTGAAAAACGATAAGGAATAAAGAGACAGATAGATAATGAACGGAGTGGAATTAATCGTTTGTTTGAGGTGGTACAGCGCTTTGACTTCCAAGGGTTGGAAAAAGTAGTTTCAGTTAAAAGATACATAAACATAAAAGAATAAATATAATAAAGGATGAATGAGTAAGTAAGAGAAATATAACATCAAAAGGAAACAAAGTACACAATAAACAAATCCACACCACACCAAACCCAAACAAAGCAAGATGGAGGTTACCAAAGCTCAACTAGTACTAAATTAGATGGTCACACACCACGCCGCCGTGGTCCAAATATCTATCCGAGAGTGACACCAGGCCTCACACAGGACCACGGCAAAAGCATTAGCAAATACCACACACACACACACGAGTGATACACACACACCCCCCCAACGCCGCAGTGTGTCATCCTTGGTGTGACTGCCGGCAGTCATTGCAGGGGGGGGGGGGGGGATACAAGTCAGGGGGTGTAGAAGCAGACCACGAGGCGACGAGGCCAAAGTGTGCTGACAGACACGAGACAGACCCGTCAGTGGTGAGAGGGGGGAAGGGATGCAAACTTGCAAACTTTAGGGATTGGTGTCGTAGTTGTTAGTCACGCGGATTTCTATTAGGAATGACAGACACACTATCCACCCTCACTCCACACCGATGAGTGGTACAACCACCATGCTAGGGGGGAGAGTGGTGGGTAGGCACACAGACTGGTCGTGGGTACGCTTCGTGTATTTCGGGGGGTTAAGCGAGGAGGGTTTGGGGGGGTTGGTGGGGGTAAGTCACACCACGTGCCTTACTACGTACCTCCTGTGACCCCCTCTGTCCAGGCTAGCCCATCAGCTGCCAGCGGGCTACACACCCCCCACTGCCTTCATCCCCCGTAAGACTCGGACATCTCCTCTAGACAACAACACACAACACAACACGTGTCAGCATGGAAGGGGGACAGCGCAGGGTGGAAGAATGGTATTTTCTTTTATTCAAAGTTATCTTTCTTGGAAGAAATTGCTTTATCTGTCTTGGAAGAAATTGCTTTTTCTTTTTTCAAAGTTATCTTTCTTGGAAGAAATTGCCTTTTCTTTTTTCAAAGTTATCTTTCTTGGAAGAAATTGCTTTTTCTTTTTTCAAAGTTATCTTTCTTGGCACACAACAGGCAGTTGCACAGGCAGGATATCGCCTGAGAGTCTTTCCACTAGGATTGTCCTGTCTTTCCAAAGGAACCAAATCGTATGTGTGTGTGTGTGCACTTGCCTCGGAAAGAAAGTGTGTGTGTATGTGTATGTGTGTGCGTGTGTGTGTGAACACCTTTCCTTTTTCCTTACATTTGTAACCGTAATGAACAGATTGAGAGGACTAGGGACATGTGCCCCGGAATCATTCCATGACCTGCACACCAAGAGTCGAGGCGACAAAAGAGGACTTCAACAAGGATGCTGAGTAAAATGGATGGATATAAAAAATACAACACCGACAGTCTTGAGCATCAGCAGGGCCCATGATAACAATGGATCATTTGTTTAACTTTAATTTAATTCCATGTTTGAAATCAGGTGGGTGAGAACACACACTAAATTTTGCATTGCAGAGACAAGAAAGAATAAAAGAGAGAAATGAAATAATGTTCTACTGATAAAAGCAAAAGGAGAAAGGGCAACAACAAAAATAGAACATTTTGAGAAAAACGTGGCAACACTCTCTCAAAGCGACATGTTCCCTTCTATCCACCTCTCTCTCTCCCCCCCCCTCTCTCAGCGTCTTAAGTGCTGCACTCCCTTCGTCCATTTCCAGTGGCAATAACTAGAACCGCGGGCACACCTTGAGACAGTGCCGTAGGCGTACCTACAGGAGGGGAGGGGGGGCACCATGGGACATGGGGCGGAGACCATTCACACTCAGCCTTTAGCTGGCTCAAGGTTCGTCTAAATGTCATTTCTTGCCGCCCTTTCAAACCGACAGCAGACGTGAACAGACCGAAGACCAAAGCCGTCCAAGCAATGGTGAGCCGATTAACTCTGGCCCCCTACTCGTCATAGCAAACAAAAACTTGTACAATATCCTTTAGAGAAAAAAAGGGCAGAGTTTTATCAAAGAACATCGCTGATCGTACAATTATATCTAAAAGCGAAAAAAAGAACAAAATACAGAAAGCCATGGGGTTTCCATGAAAGGAATAAAAAAAGAAAAGAATAAATATTTTTTCAAAAATCACTAAAGCATCAAAAATGGGAGACACTAAATAAAAGATGAGAGAAAATAATGAAAAGATAAATGGGAAGCGGTTATGACCAAGATGAAAAAGTCTGTTGACATAAACACACAGAGAAAAAGGCTAGATGAGGCCAATAATAAAACGAGAAAACGAGAAATGGGAGGAACGAGACTGGCCGTCTTCGAGGAAGGCAGTGACAGGCAAAGAAAACTGGATGGCAATGGGAGAGGGGGGTGTCTAATGCAGAGACAACTCAAAGGGTTTATCACTGGGGGCTTAAAGCAAGCAAACGGATTAACATTGGAAGGACAAGAGAGAAAAAAGGGGATAAAAACTTTTACTGTTAAAGCAAAAAAGGAAATAAAAAAAAGGAAATAAAAAAAAGGAATTATAGTAAGTTATTAATCTAAGTTTTAAGAGAAGAAAATATAATTCGAAAAATAAAAAAAGTGAGGAGAATTTAATGTTAATTTGCCATATATTATTATAAATTGTATTCCATTTCACTATTTGAATAACACCCTTTAGAAAACTATAAAACTATAAAAATTAATAAAATTCAAAGTTTTCAAAAGGATATGGGGTGAAGGAAGTAAAAAAAAACGAAAAAAAAGAAATTCACTAAAAATATTTTTTCTACAAAAAGGCCATCCCTTGATAAACACGTAAAATGTGAGCTACTTCCGCAACGGTGGATGCCATGAGTACACACAGCACACGGTATGAGGGAGCGAGAGCGAGAGAGAGAGAGAGAGAGAGAGAGAGAGAGAGAGAGAGAGAGAGAGAGAGAGAGAGAGAGAG
>JAUEKX010227257.1:0-10352 GCA_031834005.1 Dendronotus venustus
AAATTCAAAAAATCGGATAAGAAAATATGCGCACTGTGCTTATCTCATCGTTATCTCATAGTGTGAACTAAGCTTTAAGAAGCAAATATCAGACTCTTTCTTCAAAGAAATAAGGAATTTTGCAATAAAAACAATAATGAACTTAAAATAGTTAAGAATACGTTAACATGAATACGTTTATTCCGTAATGTGGAAGTCTTCTAGACTTTGATTTGACGTTCATTGCGTAATGTGGAAGCCGTTTGTATTTTGTTTTGACATTCATTCCGTAATGTGGAACTCGTTTGTATTTTGTTTTGACATTCATTCCGTTCAGACTGCTGTTGGCTTCCTTAAAGTTTAAAAATCTAGTGAGTGAAAACAAACGCATTTTACAGTGACACTCCTGCAAAACAGCCCTTGTAAACAAATCAAAATAATATCAATAATTGAGATGTGGGCATTAAATTATGCATATATTACCTAGAATATCATAATTCCAACTAAATACATTTTTATGAGCAGGTATGCTTTTTATCTTAAAATATTAAGGACTTGAGATGTGTAATTTTACCTTATTAATTTCTTGTAACTTGCAATGTTTTCCCCTAATAGAAATCTGCGTAAATTATGTAATGTTAAAAATCACGAAAATTGTTTGGCTTATTGCTTCGAAAACAAAATTGCATCCGTGAATCGAAAAGGTCTATCGCCTATTACAGTACCTATGTTCCCATCTGCACCTGATATACTAATTAGGCGGGTATGCTAATTAGCATATCATATATTAATTAACATGTAACACGTGGTATAAAAATCTAAAAATTTAAATATCTATCGTTTCCATCATAGCCGTGTCTTTCAAACATGCAAGAAATATTTCCATGTGTTTGTTTTGAATTACGAAGATTCATAACAAACTCTCCTGCGTAGAGGATAAAGACATAGCTCATATTGTTCATCATAACTTAATTAGCATATCATACGTTAGTTTGCATATGAAGATAGGGGTGGCAATATAAATGACGCCTCTCCGATCACCCGCATTGCGTAAACCACCCACGTAAGAATATAGGTTTCACTTTCATCTTTTCTAAAAATGACTTCGGTAATTAGAAATTACACGCGTGGGAAGATGATATATTTTTCATAAACCATATTTAAAACGCGGGCCATACAGTAAAAAATCCAAAGTTTTAATTTTCTCAACATTCCCTGAGCATGACATCCCTGGTAATATTATACTTAACTACATATGTATGTATGTATCTCAACAAACTATGACAGACAGACAGCTGTGGAGGTTTTTGCTTTTCTCTCTTTTGAAGGCTGAGTTTTGCGGTGGCCGATATCAAAACAACAACTTGGTCGCTGTGTTTCATTTTGTTTTAGCTTGTTTTTAACCACTTCATATATGTTATTTTCTACAAACGTTTGTAGCTGCACTTAAACAAGAATCTCTCTTGTTTGCAAAATTAATTAAAAAAGTGTCCGATTTGGCAAAAATGTGTGACACCCAAAATTTGTCGTAGTTTACGGACCATGTTTTTGCTCCATGCTATATAGTGTTTTTTCATCCTTTGGGTAAAGAGACGCTGTCTGCTCGCTTCGCTCACTCTGTGCGTAACAACATGTTTTTTAGCGATCAACCATCCATATAACTTTTGATCCCTCTTCTTTTTTTGAATTTTTGACTGTAGCTTTGTCAGTCCAGGGTTTAATCGATCGTTGCTCTTCTAACTTGAAATCTTCCGCGATACTTATCTTTTTGTATTGGTCATAGTCCTTAACTGATGGTTTCTTCTCTTTGATCGTTTGCTATTATAACTTTAATCGTAAATTATAAACCGTATGATATGTTTGATATCTACTGTAACTTTTAAATCATAAATGAGGGTCTTGATAAAATTAGAAGATCTTCCAACATCATTTTCTACCACATCAAGAACTAGGATGTTTTTTTATCCCATCTTTTTCTGTTGTTATTTCAGCCCTTTTCACTTCTTGTAATTAATTTTTTGGTAAAACATTTCTGGGATTGATAGTTGCTGGTGCGTTCGTGTAGCTTTTGCGCGTTTCAGGAGTTGATAATTTTGATGCGTAGAATTCATTTATTAGCGTGTTTGTAATGTTACTTGCTATTTAATTAAGCTTATTCTCGAATTTTTCATCCACAATCTCGATAGTGAGGGATCCTGGGTCTTTATGCAGCTTTGTCTTTAGTTTGTCTTTAGTATATGTTTGAGCTCTTGTTTAACCCTATTTGAACTGGGCTTTTAGGGGCTGTGAAATGCTAGGGGGAGGGGGACCATTTGGTCCCCCTACTTAACTTTCTTAGTATAATAGATACGAAGTTGACATTTGGAATGAATGTCCACTACTATAAAATAATAAGATTTGTCACAAAAACTTGCTTCTGTCATTGGATGACGTCATCATCTATCCCAATCCAAAAGGATCTATTTATATCTTCTTATAAACGCAATTATTTCGTTTAGAAAGGAGTAAATATTATAGTCAGATAATAATGTTCATTATAAAAAGTTATTTTTAATGATGACGTCACTTGTATAATGACGTCATTAATCAATGAAGTTATGTCAAAATGATTAACCTTTTATTGCAAAATTTCACATTTGGAAGAGCTTTTACATTAATTTTCTTAATTTTACTTCAACCTTACAACCAGAATACCTTATTTAATTATGTCAGCATATAACCCTAAACCATGTTACAAATCTGAATCCTTTTCAAATTTGCGGCAAAATGATATATTACAGTAAATTTGAAAAAAAGGACATCATAAAAGTGATGACATGAAATTAATGCCAAAAATAAGCTAATAAATGAACAAATTTGAGTTCTACTTGAAAAAACATAAACAATAATATATAATATAACCATAATTGATAGTTTTTAAAGATATCATTTTTTTAATGTACACTGCCTTTGACAAATTGATTAATGCTGAAGGTCAGTAATTCCAATAAAGAAATTTTTTTTGCTAAAATGTTCCCAGATAAATTTTAGGAAAAGCCACAAAAATCAGCATCATAGCATAACTGCTTCAAAAGTTAATAGGGTTAACTTTTCGTTTTTTTCGAAGCATTACGGTAATGTTGTCCGAGTGACACAGTTACATTGTACGTGATTAATATATCACTACACCTAGTCATACAAAAGTTTTTTTGTTGATTTTTTCATTGGTTGCATTGAATGTACATTCGTTTGGTGTCTTGAGATTGGTTGACAAACATAGATTTGTTTGGTGTTGTTGCCTTGCTGGATGATTGTGTGATATATGGAATGATAGCTTAATATCTCTTGTGAAGGTTGGAAAATCAATCTTTTTGTCACAACATGCATTTGAATTTATATTCTTTTAAAATTCTTTTGTTGTTGACAACCGTTGTCAGGTAAAGCATTTTTCCTTGGAACACAAGGGTGGGATTTTGTTCGGAAATTTTCTTGCAATTAGTGCTTGTAGACAAAGTTTTGTTGACAATGTCCTTTACTGTGTTTGCCAACCTCTTGCTGAGCGACCTGAAAACAAGCATTGATGACATATCCCCTTCTGCTTTAATCATTTTGACGAATATATTGCGTGCAAAATGACTGAATAAAACGGAAACTATTTAGGTCATTGGTATCAGTTTGCTCGGTTTCGTCACAAATGTAGCATTTTGTTTGGATGGTGAGGATGTAAGATAATGGGAAGAAACAATGATTCTGAATAGCATTACATTCTCCTCCATGTCGTCACTCAGTGTTTTGATGAGTTAATGTTGGTATCTGATGATCTTTAATGAGAAGCTTTTGCTGTTTCACTTTAAGTTATCTTTCGAGAAACAATAGGAATTCTGGCCATTCATTTTTATCGTTTAGGTCATGGTCGCATGAGAATTCTAACCATCGTGTTTTTCACACCAACTGTGTATTCCTGACAGAGATTGTATTTCAGCATTGAGATGAATTTACTCAATCCATCGACTAACTTTTCTGTAAAGCTAATAAACATTACTTAGCTCATCAACCTTACGTTGTAGGAGAGTCTTCTGCCTGTTTTACTTTGACATTAACCGATTTTCTCGTCTCACTTATATGATGTTTTCGCATCGCTTGACATCCAAGTTTTTTTATTTGAGGTTGAGCTATTTCAACAATATCTTTTGCGACATCCATGCAACAGTTACAACTAAAAGGGTATGGCTTGGATTTGGATGCCACCGGATAAAGAAAGTAAACTGGTAGTTGAGTGCAGCGATAATGAACAAAACGACCGTATTCAATGCATTTAGTCTATTACTTAACTTATCCTGTTACGCAGTTTGAAGATGAACATTCATTTTGATTCTACCTTAATATTTTATTCTGTCGTAATCTCTCTTTTAACGATGTTTTCGTTATTTTCGTTATTTTGTTTTCAAGCTCCAAGGATACGTCTGCAACTTATATCACCATACCACTTACTTTCCATTAAGTATGTATTGCATTTTCCACTTTTTGATCACGTCTTACAAAAACTCAGAATTTACTTGATTTGAGAGGGCACAAACGTTGTTTAATATGTTCTAAAGTTTCTTAAAAACGTAAATACTATTTCTGTCATATTTGCAATGAATGGGAAAAACTTTGAAATGGAAAGTAAAATCCTTTGAATAAAATAGTTTTACTCGTTTTCAACCTTCATTCTCTGGCTAGGAACTTCATTGTTGGAAGTTTGCTGAGGGGAATTTACCAGATAGACTTTTTTAGACTTTCCAGTTATGTTCCTTATGATATAAAAAAAGTAAATCATTTTCTAAATATATTGAAAAAATCAAAAGTCTGACATATTTGAGAGTAATTTTTATTAGGTCATGCTATATTTCATTATAGCAATATGTGCAATTGGAAGTGAAAATTAAGACTGGAAACTAATGTATGAAATAAAGAAAACTATTCAGATAAGAGGATCTTTGATAAGAATGTAGAAATTTGTTTGATTAACAATAAACTTTACAATTTCATAAACATACATTTGGTATGAACCAAAATAAGTCATTGATATATTTATTGTTTATCTCTATTTTATTATACTATTACCCATTGCCTGGAAACAATAATTGATAACCAGATCTTAATGGCAACTACGCTTTGTTTTTGTCTCTGTAAGATATACTCCATGCAAGATTTTTAAATTAATAGACCATAGTCATAAGAATCAGTGTTCAATGTTCAATCTTCAGTCATGAGGATAAAAATGCGCTCTCCTCATTGTACTCTTGGAATAATTTCTGTGATCACGAAATTATAATTTTGATTGTGAAGTTTCGTTTGTAATTTAAGTAAGTTTCGTTTGTGTCAATAACTAATTCTTAATGTTGACCATAATATAAATATACAAATTACCGTAATATGGAATAACCGTATATAAACACAACACATCCCCCACGCGTAATAAATTTCGGGGTTTAAAATGTGATATATCTATAAATATATAAATTTGCTTTTAAGATATATATATCTTTGCACATTTTTTAGAATTCGTTTAAAGTAAGTTTTTAGGCCTGTATAATGTTCTTCATCCACTTTAAGGTCGGACGGTTCTTTGACCCACTTAACGAACGTTACATTTCAAGTAAATATATTTCTCTTTTCATCACCAACAAAATGACTGCCTTCTTTTGACCACTTTCGAATATGTAGAGGAGAGTTTATTTGCTTTGTTGGTCTCTTTCACGATGATGCTATTTCCAACTTGAGTGTCAATTTATTTAGCTGTCGTTTTTGGTCGTGTCGTATTTTTGCCTTTTCGTACAACTGTTGTTGGCGGCTACGAATCTCAGCATCTTTATCATTGGTCTTCGGCATAGTTAGTAATTTCGTGTTGAGTTGACGATTGAAAAACAAACTGGATGGTAATACTCCAGTGATAGTGTGAGTTGCTGGTCGATATTGTTGTAGCGTTATTTCCAATTAGTATTTCCACGCAGATCCGGCGAATATTGCTGTTGGAGACATGTGTTGATGATAATGATCGTAACAGATCGGGCGAGACACAACATTTTCGCCCTTTTGGAGTGGTGTGCCTTCCAGAGCATAATCACTAGCATCAGTTACAAGTTCTAGTCGTCTTTAGGTGGATCATAAAACTTGAGTACTTTCTCGATGGTAAGCTCGTTTTTTAATACATTGAATGCTTGTTCGTAACCGTCCACGAAAATTGGAGTTGACTTTCTTTTCGTAAGTCGATTTCTTTTCTGTCCGATTAATTCGGTTGATAGTTGCTTTGTTTTGCTCTGACATTTCATCCACTTGTTTCTTCGCCATCTCCTTCGACTTTCTAATCTCGAAACATTTTTCTAACGTAAGTCTGTAGTTCGAAGTAACTTTTCTTTTAACGATCTGGAATAGCATGACAACACAAAATGATCTCTAATCTCCTCTGCTGGGTTGGCCAAGTCACATGTATCTGCAAGGCTCCGTAAGCGTGTGACGTACAAAATAGTGTATTCTTCGGCGATTTTCTGTGCTTGTTTAAATGTGAAACGTTCATAAGTGATATTCTTCTTGGTTCCAAAATGAGAGTTTAATTTGCGTACAATGTCATCATACTTATCAGCTGTCTCACTAAGAGTTTTGTATACAGTTTTTAGTTCTTTACCACCAAGGTGTAGGAGCAATCTTCGTTTTTGTTGTTCTTGATGATCTGTTCATCTCTTGTTGCTACATACAAATCAAAATCTTCTTTCCATTCAATCCATTTTTTGATTCACATTTCCCGAATCACTTTCAAAACTAAACGGCTCTAGGATATATTTCCTATTCTCTTTGCCATTATTTATTTTTCTTCGTCGCCACGTGCGAGTTTCGTTTGCGTCTTAACAATAACTAACCTTTTATTTCTTAATGTTGACCGTAATATAATTATACAATTTTCCGTAATACGGAATAACCGTATATAAACACAGCAATTGATAAATTAGTTTTTAATCGACGATAATATTCATGATGTCTTAATTAACATATATAATCGTAAAATCTTTTTTCGATCATGGAATTGCATTTCTTATTGTGGAAATGAAGTGATTGTTTCTTTGGGCAATCAATTTATAAGTCTAATATAAAATAAGATTAGTCTTAAAGGAACAGAGGTATCTAGTATAATTAAAGGTGGTTTTCTTTGGTTGATGACGAATCGTAGCACCATTCCTTTTTCTAACAAATTTCACTCCAATTTAGGTGTTTTCACAATCGTGAATTTTGCTGGGAATTTAGTTTGTAATCGTTAAATTATTTTTCTGTTAATGGAATAATAATAGCAGTCAATGGCAATGTAAATGCTTTAAGGTTGGAGGAAATATGTTCATAAACTTCAATTTAATTATATAGCTACCAGAGAAATTACGTAACATTTTTTAAAATTAAATTTTATTAATTTTTAATTTAAAAAAACCTAAGGGTTAAATCCATTTTCTAAATTATTATTGTTGAATCATTTAGAGAAGTTAGTTTTTCTAGAAGTTTCTTTAGTCTACTAAATTTTCTTTTACGTGTTTGTACAAAAAAAACAAAAAACTTACCAATCTGTAAGCATTGATTTTAGTGCAAACTTTCTCGTTGCTATCGTCGATAGCTTGGATCCTATCCTTCGCACTAACTGAAAGCATGATTTCCAATATATATGTATATATAACACTCGAAAGCAATATCACACAAAATAAATTATCAATAAGAGACTTCAAAAGCGTCTATTCACGATAAAATCTTCACTCAATATAATTTTTGCGAACTGGTACCTCTTGCTTTAAAATTATTTGACGTCAATTCTGTAAAAATGACGTCACAAGAAAAATAACAGCGACAGATTATGATAATTACTTCGTGAATAGATTTCACCAGTTAAGAAATGCAATATTTTAATTACTTGACCAAATAACTTGTCTAATGTGCCATAATCATATAAATTGAAAAAATATTTCTATATATTGCTTTTTAATATTAGGGTATTAAGTAACAGTACAGCAAGATTCAATCTTAAGATACAGTTTCTTAGGGTAGAGTTATTCATTTGCAGCAAGCAAACGATTGTGTCTATTATTTTTTATTCGTATTTCAACACCAAACGCCACATACTTTAAGCCAACAACCAACGTTGAAACGATAACGGCGTCGTCAAACTGTCGTTTTGACATTTTAAAAAGTGTTTGTTAATTCCGATAAGGACGTCCCCGTTTTTTTTGTTTTTTTTAAATGAATTGTGATTATGATTGTTGTTTAATATTGTATATTAATTAAATACTGTGCAGTTGATATTATGAAGAACCCACCTACAGAAAATGATACACTTCAACCTGGAGCTTCATCTATCTCATCAACATCAGCATCATCATCATCATCATCTTCATCAGCATCTTCATCAGTTGATGCAAATGCTAATCCAACAGCTCCTTCACCTCTTGGGAGCACCATTACAACCTCTCCTGAGTCAACAAACGTAGTTGCTAATCGAAAGAAATTAGGTATTCTGTTTTTGAGAATTTTTATACCAAAAATGGAATTTGGCTGACACTTATAATATGATTCAGAGAAAAGTGATTAAATTCATAAATACAATAATATAATAAAACTTAGTTAGCCACATTCAATAATACCTAACTATATCATTTATTTTCAGAAATTGCCAGATAACCCACTAGATCAGATAAGATCGAAAGTTTTAAACAGTTTTTAAAAAAGGGTTCTGTTTTCTAATCGAGCCAGATTTTACAGGTTAAGTTGTTACCTAAACTATAGGTCTTTAACAGGCCATCATAAGCACTAGGTGACTAGGTAACTCCAATTTTTACTTCTCGTGATGAATATAAGCCATTGGTTTTATGTTTATTTTTGTTTTGCCTTTTGTTTCAGCGATATTAAAAAGGAGTCAGATTGATGAATTGGCTGCAATGATGGATGCCAGTTCTGCATCCAATACTCCTTACTGGCATATGATTGCCGACAAGATCTACGAAGAAAACAAAGACCGAAAGCAAATAATCGAGGATCTAAGACGCTTAAAATACGGTGGTGGAAACCCAGGGTTTAAGTTCCTGGATATATTAGAGGTGACGAAAGATGATCTTACCGTCAAAGAATTTTGCGAGACAGCGAGAGTTGTAGGCAGACCTGACATTGAAAACGCTGATTTCTTGAAAAACGCGAAGGCTTTGGGTACGTTGATGTGTAATCTGGCTCTTGCGCTGAAATTAAAATTAGCAGCTAGGCTAGATCTAGGTAGTGGGATAGCTGATTGGGAATATTTTGCTGACCAGTACGCCTTCTCTTATCTCAAGAAAGAAGAGATTAAACAAGAAATGAAGTGTGCGGGAAAACACAGTTCAAGTATTGGATTAATTGAGAGACTCATTAAAGACGATTGGACAATTGAAAAGTTTGAACAAATATGTGTGGAAGTAACAGGTTTGACTCAAATAACAAAGAAACTCGCACAGTTTAGAGAGTGATAAAATTCACAAGCGTTTCCGGAGCATGTCTTCAAGACAATAAAATACGAAAGAATATAAAGGGTTGCTCTTGGGCAAGTAAAGATCCCATCTGTTTTAGAGTGTCTTTTGTAAATATGTGCAAACAATTTTAGCTTTTTTTTATACATATGCGCTATGCTACATTTAGTTGTTGAATTTGTGAGTTTTTTCTTTTGTTGTAGCAGACTGTCAAATGTCAAACATTTAGTAAATTAACACTTTTTTTTTTTGCATAATGTGTCTACATTAACCTTTCGTTATCGTCGTTTTAAGTGATCAACAATTACGGTGGACGATAGAAGAGAAGGCATCCCAAAAAACCAATTAATTTGGTTTATTCAATTCAGGATTGAATTAAATATATGCAGGGTGTCTGGGAGAAAAGGTCGGACCATATTTGGTTTGACAATCAACAGATAATTTACGTTGAATAGAAAAGAATAGAGGAAATCGCAATCACTGATTTGTCTAAGAGTTTTATTGTTTTGGATGTAAACATGATTTCTCAATGGTTGTTTTTTGAGTGTGTTATTGAGTATGCATAAGTAAATAAAAAAACCTTAAACTAAATAAAAGCCATTAAAAAAAAAAGAGATTCTAACTACTTCTTTTGTGTAGAATATTTTCAAGGTGGTTTTAAAAACTTGAAGCACTTGATATAATGAGCCCCGGGAGGGGTTCTAATAAAACAAAATTAAAACGTGTTATTAAAAATGTTTTTTTTTTAATAATTAAAGACAGTCTCCATTTGTTTCAGATCTATAAAAAAAAACATAAAAATACAAAAAAAGCGAAACGCTGTAAACGGGGTTTAAAGTAACATAAAACGATATAAACAATAACATGCCGTATATGAGTGCATAA
>JAUEKX010227368.1:0-10349 GCA_031834005.1 Dendronotus venustus
AATTTTAGCTTCCTTCCAAACAGATGGAACGGTACTTGTGTTCAGAGAGAGATTTACAATATACCTCAGTGGAACCGATGTAATCAGCACAATCCTTAAGCATACCTGCGGGAAGTTCGTCAAATCCAAAACTCAAGTAACTCGACTGATACCCTTCGTGGGAAATAGTTCTTTTACAGATTTCTAAAACTCTTTCGGATTATGGCATTTTTGATCAATAAGTTCTTTTGTGTACAAAGATTTGGCTTTTCTTCAGAGGCGGATCTAGAATGTAGCAAATACATGCGAAGGAGAGTGAAAACAAAATTATCTTGTATTATTTCTCACTGTCATCACTGTATTTTTGCTCTCTTACGCATGTATTTGCTACATTCTAGATCCGCCTCTGTTTCTTATCATGATATTGCAGCGATTTCTCATTGTTTTATAGTCATTCCAGTAGTTTTGATTGTTGTGCTTCCTTGCTTTTCGTAATTTCCTGTCTCTCTCATTCATGCTATTTTTTATGTCATCAGTTATCCATTGACATGGTCGACTTTTTGATCTCTTTGTAGTGTAGGGTGCATGTTTATCAAAGATGGATTTGACGATAACATTGAAAATATACAGTGCGTCATTGACATTGGTTGCCGTCAAAACAGGAATCCAGTTCACAGATGCAAAGTCCTGTTTCATTAGTTCAGGATCGTAGTTCCGATAATTTCTGCAGTGTGTTGTTTTTGCTGGAAACTTTGTGTTGTTGATTTTTCTGACACACACAACAAGATCATGATCACTTAAACTTGTTGGTGCTACACACGACGACACAATTTGTACAGGATAATTTGTTGCTATAATGTCAATCAAAGTCTTTGAGTCTTTTGTAATACGTGTGGGATTTTTTATGATCTGAGTAAAACCATTTTGATGGATAATTGTTTTTAATTCTTTATTGTCATTTTTATTTAAATAATCCACTATTAAGTCTCCCAGGAGCATTGTTTCTTTCGCTTCGGAGCAATAAAGCGATAATGACTCGTTAAATATATCATTGTATTCTTTACACAAATATTTTGAACTGTTTGGTGGACGATAATGTGTAGCTATGAGAATGTTTTTTGATTCTTTGATAATGATTTCCACGACAATATTTTCAATGTTTTCGTTTTCTAGATCTTTTCTTCGAATATAACTTATGTTTTCTTTGACGTACACACCAACTCCTCCACCTTTTCCACTGCTACGAATTCGACTTTCAAAATGATATCCAGATAACTTGTAAAGATTTTCATTGCTTTCATTACTAGTAATATGTGTTTCTGACAGTGTTAAAACATCGATATTTCTATGAGATGAAACAAACTCTTACAATGCACAAAGATTTCCAAGCAAGCCACGAATATTTTGGTGGGAAATCTTTAATCCTTTCTTCTGTAAACATTTATCAAAATCATTTCTAATAAACTATAACCAAGAAAACGGAAAGATGTAATAACAAATACGAAGAAAAAAGAGGAAAATAAATTTTTCCTATAATATATCTTGAGAACACGTTTTTAAATTCTGTTTGCGGATTAGCTTTCCTCGATAAATTTGGCACAGGATAGGATCAAAATAATATTTTCTTAAATTTTTTTTTGGGGGGAGGAGGGTAGTTTCCCTTAAATTTTATAGATTATATAAAATGTAATAAAAGAATATTATACTAAGAATATTAGCGTAATATAATTATTATCAACAATTTTTTTATAATAAAAAACTACTGAACGTTTGCTTTATGCTCAATAATGAGTTTATACTTGATAATAACATAACAGGTGGAAAATTGCGTGTTTCTTACTATTTAATATAATATTATTATATATTAATATTATATGAATCTTATTATTTACTTGCGTAATTTTATATACTAGATTTCTAATCTATTCTATATTTTTAACTCGTCATTTTCGTCTTCTTATATTATATTAAAAGACGTTTCGTCTATGGATAGAATGAATAGCAAAAATATTGATTGACACAAAAATATAATACAATCCTAATAATTTGAAGCATATTTCTATTATGTTAGGAAGTCTTGTTTACATTGTATATTAGGGATGATCTTTTTATTTTGATGTCAACCCAAGTGATTTATCTTTTTGCTTCTACTTTGTTGTTCATTCTATAAGAGGTGCTCCTGAGTGATAAAAACTCGCTTGTCCTGTTTCAGTGGAAATAGGTTTTTGATTTTGATGAACGACTGGCACAATATTAGTTGAGTGTATTGCGGGAATCTTCAAGCCTCAAGACTTTTTGTTTTGTTTGGTAGCAAAGTATATTATTTTATGAAATTAAGCAAAATTTCATGAATATAATTTCTCATTAGGGCAAAAAAGAATGTAAAATTTTAATAAACTCTTAATAAAATAAAATTCTTTTAAATGCTCCCCCCTCCCCCGAATAGACGTCCCTTAAAAATCCAAAAATTTATTAAACACCCCGGGCGCAATACAATAGTATGTAGTACAGTAACACAGTGCTAGGATTATTTATTGTTGTGTAGTGTTAAGTAGACAGATTTCTAGTTTATTTTGATTTGCCTCGCTATAAAATTTGATGTTTTGAATAAAAGAGCCACAATATGGTGCAAGTGCCAATTCGACACGGAAACGTATGAGTTCAAATTAAAAACAAACTTTGACCACCATGCACCGTACATTTCAAATAGAGGCAAGGGTAAAAAATCTTCCTGGATCGATCGTGATTTGAAAGCTGAAATGAAGTATCGTGATGTTCTTCAGAGGAAACATAGAAAATCTAAATCACCAACAGACTTCAAAAACTTTCAAAAACAAAGGAACAAAGTGAATACCGTCACGTGGTACTTTAAACACCACTTTCAAACCCCGACCTTGCATGGACGACCTTGCATTGTTTGGCAGGACGCAATCTGTTCGTATCGGGACCTCCAGAAGAAACCAATATGTGTACAGGTGTTCAACTGCTTGTTTGGAAATGTTTGTGAGAACTTTGTAAACTACTTGACGTAATGGAAAATAACACGAGAAATAAGAATAAACTTGTACGATTACCAAGTGTAAGACTTCAGTGTTCAAAAAAAGCTTCGGTTTACTGGTGCTAAAATATATAATGATCTGCCTTTTAATATTTGGGATGCATCAATTTTAAATTATTTTAACAGAATGTATAATAAACTTTTTAAAACTTAACATAACCTATTTTATTTTTTATTTAAAAAAATTAGCTTTTAATATTTATTTATATTTATTTGTCTCTGTACTACAAGACCCATGGAAGAACAGAATTTTGTTAATATTTATAATATTTTACAACATTTTGAATGGTTTTATCCTGTACATAAATATTTGTAAATAATAATAATAATACTAATATATTATAACATGCATGCCTCATCATAATGATGACTACTAGAGGCATGCTTACAGTGCATACAAGTGAGTGTACCATCACCACGATAAATGCTTATTAGTACAGTGAGGATTGGCCCTAAGTAGTTAAAATAAGTATTTCTTTGGGTTTTAATTTCTTATTTAATCCTTAATCATTTATTTCATTTTAGTGTTTTTGCAGAATTTCTGAGATACACCGATACTGCTGGTACGTGCTAGAATTTATCGTTATCTCTATCTTCTTTCTCATTTTGTAACTTACAATTTTAGAGTTTTAGTCATGGTGAGATTGTGTAATGTTTATAAAACTTTTATGTTTTTTTGGTAAGAACATTGTGACAAATCAAGATCTAAAATTTTATGTCTTTACTCTTTTTTTTATCTTTCTATAAACTAAATGATATCCTATTCAAAGCGCGTATATACTATAATAAATTAATGGCGGCTCTCCACCTTAGGGCATATATACCACAAAAACTAAAAATCCTAATAATACTTTACAAATAGTTTTTATGAAACATAATATTTGAGAGGTCGACGAGAAAAGTGCAATTTGCAAAATTGTATCCATGCGAAAAGTAACCACCTTAAGATAATGTCAAGTAATTCTTTTACAATTTAATTTTGTTTTATTTCATCTTGTTTTTTTTTACTTTAAGTGAAGAAAGAATTTTGTGAACTTAATCCCCTAATAAATTGCATAGCTATTTGCGGATTAAAATTTTGCGAATGCTAGTTCTTAAATGACAAACGTGATTGTTAATTACACTACGCATTTAAGCTTTATACTCTTGTATAACCATAGAATCATAATATGGTTCAGAATAATTTATGAAACAAATATGAAATATCAATTAACAAGGCATCTAGAAAAAAATATCACTCACATATGGTGAAAGTAACAGAGAGATTTATGCGAAATAAAAGTTAAGTAACACGTATGGGGTACTTGTAAATCCTATTGGCTAAAAAGGAAAATTAAACATTAATTATTAGATTAGCATCCAAGATTCTTTCATTTCATTAATAATAGTCATAATGTTGTAATGAAAACATATTGTTGACATAACTACATGGGTGATTTTTTCTCATCACACATCAACAATAACAATTGATGTGGTAAACTAGATAGCATAATATATAAAAGGCTATTAACAAGAATAGGCCCTGTGGCCAAGTATTTCTAGATAGATAGCAAACATAAACAATGTTGTCCGAGTATTGGCAGCTTGTGGTATCATGGGTGTAGGCATTACTCAACTTCCAAACTTCTGGAGACCTTTCCATCATCATATAACTTTTGAATATCAAAAGACAACAAGAAAATCCCTCGAAATTAGAACGTAAATCTTCATTAACACTAATGTTACACTACAATAATAAGTGCACTCTCTCCACACAACCGGTTGAGGCGAAGAAAGAGCTCGATGAATCAATATCTCTTAGAAAATGGAAATATGTAATCCTAGGTAGTCAATTTCGATACTTGCAAACCCTGAGCATCTGTCTGAGCTGTTTTTTCCGGCAGCCGACGAATGTCAAGAAAAGGACACATCGGCAACATATGCGTAAATTTAATATCGGTTTCCGTATTATTAGGAACGAACCGGCAACAGGCACTTGCCGAACCGGCAGATTCCTAAGAAAATCACTCACTTTTGAACTCTTTTCAGGCTGACGGTCTATAATCATCAAAAAGAGTGCACAATACCGTGCCGTTTAAGCAATGCGCAAAATGACTAAGAATTTAGTAATGTTGCTATTGTGAAAAATAAAATACTCACGTCGTCCTCCTTTATATTTTTTTTCACTCTAAAATCCGCGCTGCTAAATTCGCTCATAACGGTGCGCAAATTGTTATAAATATTTGTGTAACAATTAAAAACATTTTTTTTTCTGTCAGATTTATGTGTACGGCACACGCTGATCTTGCCGTACCTTGGGCACGCCCCTGTCAATTTCTATAATTTTGAGTTCTTCAATGTCTTTATTCGTTTCAAGAAAGGTATATGTAATATTGGATGCTAATCTTGCTTTTATAATGTGTTGTACAACGCCCGATTTATCTTTAAAATTTTTTCTCCCGGTCCCGGGAGTAGGAGTTCTAAAATTTAAGCCCCCCCCCCCCAAACAAAATTTTCCTCCGCGGTCCCTGTCATGCTTAGCATGACGCAGTACTCTCAATTTTATACTACTAAGAGTTTAAATGTCTTTATTTAAAAATTGCTTATATTTCTCAAACAAATTTTATTATTTAGCTTTCTAATTTGGTGTATTGATTTATCTCTCAAAATTTGTTAAATTTGTTTTCTCTCCTTTCTATGGTCATGGTTGTTGCAAGCATAAAAATTATTTTTGTTTATTTTGGGCAATTTGTTAATTATTTTATTGCCCTCGAATGTTTCATATTGCAATTCAAATATTGTTGTCAAAAATTGTTGCTTTGAAATCGTTTAGATTATTAAAATAATTTATTCCATAGGATGCGATTTTATTATGACGAAAATGGACGGTGTTGTTAAAAGTCCTGGCTATCCAAACTATAAAGATGGTTTATCTTGTTCTTGGCTCATTTCCGTACCGAAGGGAATGTTAATTAAATTAAAAACCATTTTTTTTCGTATTGAAAGAAGCTACAATTGTGAAAGAGATGCTCTATACATATATGACGGTCCCAATATTAATTCAAGACTTTATTCAAAACCCTACTGTGATGACAAAGGCCCTGGATATGTTGAATCAAGTGGAAATCAACTTTTTTTGAAATTTATTACAGATGATTCTATTAGTAATAAGGGTTTCCAAATTGAATATAAAGCAAAAAAAGGTAAATCAATTTGTTGAGTAATGAACCAAAGCTTGTTTAAGATTTTTTTATACAAGGCTTCTGGAAAGAATGTATCATGCATAAAAAAATTAAAGTTCAGTAACACGCGTTTCTTAAATTCTAAAATGAAATAAAATGAAATCTATTGCCTTAAAAAACGAAAGCAAAATGTTGATTATTGTTGATGACTATTATCCAAGATTCTTTCATTTGATTAATTGCTTATTTGATAAAGTTTAACAAGAATGTTGTCAAGGACATTCACTTACGATATATATTTTTATATATACCATTCTTGACATACACTGATTATTTTTTTATTAATCTCTTGTGCATGCCAAAAAATAAAAAAAATATTTAAAGATACGAAAAGTAATACAACCCTTTGTATAATTTTTTACGTTTCCTTAACATGACATCTTTTAAATTTTATGTTTTTTTAAATAAATTGAGAAACTTATTTCTTTTTCATTATCAAAATTATAAAATTTGATGATAAATGTAAGATTTATATTTATCCCTGAGAAATAAAGAATTGGTGGCATTAATTAGCCGAATATTATGACTTATAGTGTGTATAAATTATGTATTTATTCATATGACCATATACTTTTTCCAGAAGCCTTTTTAAACACTTTACTTGCATTTGTAGGCTGCTGTCTGGAAGTATTAGAAAATGTACTATTGGGGTTAATGAATAAGTAGTTAATGTTTTTCGAATAAACTATTTTACAAAGAGCCTTCAAACATAACAGCCTTCTTGAATATAATTTTTGAACTACAGGAGTTGAGAAAAATTGATGTTAAAAACAAAAAAGTTTTTTCTGATTCCTCTGTTTAGTTGGTAATTTCTTTCACAAGAAAGTAAAAGTTGTGTACGTTGTCTTACGTATACATTGTGCATAATTGTTAATATTTATTTTTTTCAACAGTTTGTGATCACCGTTTCAAAGGAGAAAAATCTGGATGGTTTACTTCACCTCGATTTCCTGAGAGATATTATGAGAATGCTAACTGTACATACCGCATAATAACTCAAAGAAATAACGCTATTAGAATCACTTTTAGTGATTTTCTACTAGAAACAAAAGCGAATGGTAAGATTTTCACCTTGAATAAAGTAATTTTCAGGGAAGAAGGTTGCATATAATATTTGTAACCCTTTATGGGATAAAACATTTCCTGTCACAAAGATTTCTTCACTATTATTATTTTATATGTTATTAAGGTAATATGTAAAGTTAATTTATTCTTAGGTAATTTGGCGAAAACGAGAAGGGTTAATATATTATTATATTAATAAAAGCCTATATTGCTTGATTAATCAACATCGCCAAATCTTTAGCTAGGCATTGAAATTACTATCATTATTGTCAACTAATGAGTTGATAGTAATGAATAATAACATTGGGCTTTTCATCGTGGTCGAATGTGTTATAAGTACATACCAATTTACCCTAAATCATCCCCAAAATGGAATGGATTTGCTCGAGAGAAATAAGACTACATTACGGTAAAAAAAAATTCATAACAAACTAGCTGCAGAAGTAAGGGAAGCAAGGGAGACAATAAATAATAAATAAATAAATATAAGAACCCAACAAGATTGAAAGAATAAATACGTTAACACTATGGATTACGATAATATATGTGGTACAAAGGTTCCAGATTTGAAATCTTTTCTTCGTTTACATGGATTAAAAGTAAAAAAGTGAGCTGATTACACGTGTTTTTTCAGCAGTTGAAAATGTTCCGTTTTAAAAACTAATGAGCAGATTGAAGGTCAAATAAAGACTGAATTGAGAACATTATTTCTCCTTCATTTAAAAATTTAGAAGGATCGAAAATCAGAGAGAATGAATACATACCTTATTCGGAGATATTTTAGCACAGAGAAAATTTAGTGCAACTAGCACAAAATGGCGAAAATCCCCAAATTAAATCCGCCCCGAAAACTTTTTCCCTCTGTGCCAAATTACATCTTAACATATTAATCTTTTTTTCCGACGGCATCAAATTAGATCCAAAATGGAAGACTTAAATTATTTTAGAACCACCAAATGTGTATAGCTATTTCAGGCCAAGTTGGCTTGGGAAGTTGATATTTTTAATATTGAAAAAAACAAAAGAGAAATCTCGTGTAATCATAAGTTATGGTAGGCCTTCTCTGAGAATATTAGATTCAAAACAAAAATTGTGATTATTGTTGTCAAATCCGATGGAAATGTGATAAAGAGATGTTTATGCATGACAGGTAGGCGAAACTTTTTAATAAATTGCAAAGGTGAAGCAACGAGCTAGAAAATAATAGAAAATAATAGAGAGCGAACTCGCGCTGTTCTATTGTAATGAGCCGTGGGTCCGTCACGATCTTTTGGTCGCAATTCTTTTGATATCTGTCCGCTATTTACTCAACACTTATTGTTTCTTATTGGTTGAAATTGGATCACGTGATATATATCTTTTAAGTCGCGAAGTTCAGTGGATGTAATTATCGTAAACAATATCTTATTATTTAAAAAAACGAAGCTAAAAGCATGAGCAAGATGACTGAACATGGTAAATAAGATTTTGAAATTGAAGAAAGTAGCAAGATAGTTGAAGCAAATCTGACTTTAGACGAAAAATTCAAGATGGCGGCACTTGAAAAAAAACAACTAAAAAACTAGGTTACAAGAATAGCTATAACTAAGGGAAGCCTCAACCAATAAATCTCAAATAAAGTTTAAAATAATATTCAATCTTTCTCCTATCAACGTTATTTAAGAGGTTTTTAAGAGGCGCTTAGAAATACAAAAGTTTTAGTAAACACTTTTAACTCTATTTTGAAACTCAAGCGTGCATAGTGTCCTTTTTAGTTAACATTAATTCCGAATTTTTTCCCTGGATGTGTATTTCATCTTTGTTTATTCTCAGGGAAAAGCCCTTTAATAAAAATACTCGATGTACCTGACAAAAAAGCAATTTCTGTTAGGGTATATAATTTAGTAGATGAGTTACGCTCTGAGAAAATCCAGTGCATCCAGTGAAATAGACCCCACGCCTCAGTTTTTCGGCTACATGAAAGAAAAGCGAAATAAATAGAATATCAATAGAATATTTGCGCGATCAAATATGTAAACAGAGAGTTCGCTCACTATCATTTTCTAGCTCGTTGGTGTGACCGTTTGCGTTACGGCTGTAAAATGAATTTTTGCCCGTTTAAAATTCATTTTAAAGTTCTAGTTTGAAAAATCTTGGAATGATAGAAAGAAGTGAACAGAATAAAGGTTTGTAACAACGTTCTTTGGTTTTCTTTTTTTTTTTTGTCTTTCTGAACTATCAGTACTACAAAGTCTTTTGAAATTGTTTTTAAACCCATACGAGCAAATATCTTGACATTTTTACATCAATATCATCAGCATGATGGCACTTTTACCTGATGATTTAGGTATGCAAACAGCATCCAATTTTTGTTTAACCTAGACATGTGCAAATTTTCCCACAGCACTTAAAATACCTTTTCAGGTGAATACAAAACATATATATATATGCATATAACCTTTTTAATATATCCAATGATTTTGTCACATGGGTTTATGTTAACTTTTTCCACTTTCCATGTATCCTCATAGATCAGAATAACAAGCTTGATTATTGCAGGCTGCTTTTAAGTCAAATACTCATGATTTATAAAATGTGGTTAATCCTTTTTTTCTTTTTGGTATTTGAAAAAACTAGAGTTAGATAATAAAAGTAATTAAGTGAATTCCTTGTAGAAACCACTGATAGTTGTGATTTTATCGTATAGCATAGTTTGTATGCTGATCTCCTCCTGTTTCTGGACTGATGTCCGAAGGCATTGAAGCGTGGTTTGGAAAGTATGTTAAGTTTACATGGAAACAGTACACTGTAATAACAATTAACAATAATCAGGCATCGACTGATGTTGGAAGATGTTTTCTTGTTATTTGGTATTAATATATACAATTGCTTAATGTAATATTTGGCTTTCCAACAAAATTATGTTCAACCTCACCACAAAACTTAATATTAATATATATATGTACAGTCAACTTTCTAATAAATATTCTTTAATAACAAAGTGTTCCATGCAGTGTCAACGCCTGTTTAAGGAGACTTGTTTTTCT
>JAUEKX010227479.1:0-22200 GCA_031834005.1 Dendronotus venustus
TAAATTGATAATAGAAAGCAGTTTAGTGAAACTTCCCGATCCAAATAAATTAATTGACAACTGGGTTGCTGCACCTTCATTTCTCCCTGACACTTTGTATTACATCATAAAAGAATGTAGAAAAGTAAAGCTGTCACATGCTTTTCACGAAAGGAAGTTGGTGTGACTTTTGTCTGTACGAGTAACAGTCAATTTGTGGAAAGAATCTTTTTTGGAGAGCAGCCTATGGAAATATCTATTAAAAAAAAGCAGTTTTTGCTTATAAACATGTTATATTTCCTGAACTAAAGTTTTGTACGGTGAAACATAAAATTAAATTGAAATTAACATGAAAGATAATAAATTTTATTTTTTCTCTTATTCTAAATTTTAGTTAATTTTGGTCTGTAATAGTTTTCAACATTTTTAACCAAATTTTTTGCCTTTTTAAATGAGAAACTTTATATCAGATTATTAGGCAACCTTGCTTTATTGAGAAGGGGCAGTTCCTTGAATAATACAAAAATCCTTTAGTCGGAAAATCACCCTTTCAACATGAATCCTTGTCTGAAATTTTGCAAATGTTTATGGCAGAGAATGTTCAGGGGTTTATGGAAATCAGTTTTTACCAAGTATTTTTTTACTTTTACGATGAATATGTCTTGAGTTTGTGCTTTTGCAAGGCTTAGTTTTTCTATTACCCTTCAGTGCAATCTAATATTGCAATAGTATTGGGTCAAACAGAAAAGTAATTTGGAAAATAGTTTTTGTTGTAATAGTTGAAATTGAACTCCTTCCAAATCTATACACCAAATCGTCTCATCAAGAAGTTCAAGTCTGTTTTCAGTAAATTCATAGACATTTCTTCCTCACCAAATAGCTGATATTTTGGTCCATTTCTACTTAAATCTATTGTTCAAAGATTTCACCGTGCTCTGAAATCTTTCCGATTTGCTGATGTTACAAAAGGGAGAAGTGTTGCTATAAATGGGACAGCCGTGTGTATTAAGTTGTGCAAAATAAGAAAATAATGAGCAAGTCTATGGTTATTGCGTTGGTGTTATTTTTATTTTAGGATATAATTACTTTTCATTACAATTTCTGAGTCCCTTGCAGATATAAATGTACAGGAAGACGAAGAGATTGTCAGCTTTGATGTTAATTCGTTATATACAAATGTATACGAAGCGATTCACTACCGTGCGAATCTTCTGTACTCAGACCGATACAAAAAACCACCAGTGTCCAGGGAAACCTTCATCCAGTTATCAATCATGTGTAGTTGCGATGTTTTAATTTTAACGAATGATGGTTTCTATAAACAGATAGATGGACTGGCGATGGGCAGTCCACCCGCCCTTAACTTTGTGAACGGATGGTTAAGCAAGTTTGATCCAGGAATTCGAGGAGATTCAAAATTGTACTCTCGCTACATCGACGACATTTTATGTGACATCAAATCGTCTCAAATAGATACAAGGCTAGAGCAAATCAATAACTATCACCCAAAATTGCATTTCACGATCGAACGTGAAAAAGAAAACAAGATCCAGTTTTTAGATATGAAAATTACCCGTTTTGATGGAAAGTTATCGTCCACCTGGTACTCAAAGGACTCTGATACTGGGCTTACTATGAATTTTCACGCCCTTGCCCCGACTAAGTACAAAAGATCAGTTGTATCTGGGATAGTTCATAGGATTTGATCGGCATGTAGCACATGGAAAAACATGCATGAAAGCCTAGAAAAAGCCAAGGCAATACTTGAGAACAATCAATACCCACCACATTTTTATAACCCGATTATAGAGAAAAAGTTGAATAGAATTCGAGCCCCTGAAGAAAAGGAAAATGAGGATGAAGACACCCTTGAAAAGAAGTTAATTTTCGTTCAATATCGAGAGAAAATTACTGATAGTTTCGAAAGATCGTTAAAGAGAATTGAAGCTCCCTGTAAAGATGTCAGCACTATTAGGAAAGTTCGAACTGTTCTTCCCTCGTTAAAAGCACTGGTTGAAAAAGCTTTTAAAAGCAATGTAGTATACCAATTAACGTGTCCACGATGTTCTTCGTGCTATGTCGGGCAAACGTCCCGCCATCTCATTACACGCTACAAAGAGCACATTCAGCCAGCAAAACCCGTGGGAAAACATTTTCAAAAATGTGACGTAACACCAAGTTTTGGCGACATCAAAATTATTGACTCGAATAACTAATCTGTTTATAAACTAATGACCCTTGAAGCGCTTTTCATTAAAACAATCAAACCAAAGATTAATACGTGTGACGAATATAAAAGTCGCACGCTAACTATAAAAATATAATTTTTATATATATGGTGTCCCACATAGGACTTCCAATTATCTAATTTTAGTAATATATAGTGTAGATATGTGACGAACGGCTGATAGAGTTTTATTTGTATAGAGAGTGTGTAATAGGATGTATAATGTTGTATGTAGATAATTTTATTGTTTGTAGCAAGCAGTTTGAACTGTTTTTTCTTTTATTGTTTTAGATACCTGAAGATGGAGTTATCTCTGAAATATATTGTAGAAAAATAAAAAAAAAATTTCATTGTTGATGCCTATGGTTTGATCTATAATTATTGATCACAATGTTTTTATCTAGGTAAATACTTTGGTTTGCTTTGTTATTAAACAAACAGTATAACAAAAATTTTCACCTGCTTTCAGTGGAGCGTTAGGTTGTGAACATGCACCGTCATTGAGCAATAAATTATCGACTGCAACCACCCCACCATGCTCATTCAGGCCTTTTGAAACGCGGAAAATAATCTGGAAACGAAAAGATCACAAAATAAATAAGGATCGAGCCAGTACACGTAGATGATTAAAACATGACAATAGTTAAAATGTAAACAAACCTGGCAATCTTTACCAGACATTCCCTCGATGTTGGCGGTGGCGATATTCCATTTTCTCTCTGGAGATGAACTTATCTGCAATAAATTCTTTTCACTACTGCCATCACAATGTAATGTAACAAGGAAACGAGCAGTGTCAGAATTTTGATCTCGATGAGCATACATAAAGTAGTTGAACTTAAAACACACATTATTATTCTCAATTTTGTACGAAGATGTCTCCAAATATGCGTAGTCAGATTTCGAGTGCTCCTATAAAAGAATATTAGTAATTATTTCTTTTGTTTGCTTTGCAATCGTTTGAGCACACTAAAACCTTGGCCATTCCTTTTGGTTCTCTGCAATTATAATTAAAGGTTTAATTTATACGCTAAGTTTTTCTTAATTAACAATACCCGCATTTGTAGTGAATTCAGAATGCGTCAAACCTCTTCGAGTAAAAAAGAAGTCGTTCTTGAAAAACCCTTAAGATAATTGGTTTCTAGCTCTCCTTCACACATGTTTGACGCACTATAGATCTTATAGGACCTCTGATCGGATTCGGATCATATTTATGACATAATAATTAACTTGAAAATTAATAGGGAGTAATAGCAATAATAACAATGTCTTTTTAGAGTGTTTCTTGTCTACAATCAATTTATGGAATTTTAGAAATGAGTATTCTTAAAATCACTAAAAATGTCACAAAAAATTGGGAAATGTAGTTTCTTTTAGTGTTTGATAAAAAATATTTTTATTTAAAATAAAACAAGAAACATTAGTAATATGCAATTTAAGTGGTGTGGCGCATGCGTGGGTAAGAGATCATTTTATTTGATATATAGCTAAATGAATCAATATAACGTATTGTTATCAAAGGAAGTTCATTGTACGCCTTCGAATTGTTGTTAGAAAATTAGAAGAGGCTGTGTGATTAAAGCAACCTCCCACTGTTTTCTCATAATAGCATTAACTTTTCGTACACAACACATCCCACGTAAATGGGATTGTCATATTAATCTGTCCTTTTGATTTGCAAGATTTTCTATTTGAGTTTTGCATCTACATATGGATCTGTTTACAAAACAATCATGCTCACACACGGATTCATGTCTTTATATTCATGGAAAAAGGGACAAAAAAAAAAGAAGAAAATTCGAAGCTACCCCCAAAGCATCACTTATCTTGGATGAAATACTTTTTTTCACAAAAATTAATCTAGTTTAACATTTTGTTCTTTGGCCAAGTATTTCTACTGAAATAAACGATTAACGATGTTTCAATTCTTTTCAATTTATGATGTAAAAAATATTTTTTTGGATATACCTAGATATCAAAGCATTATAACTTTTTTCTAAGCGATTCTGCTTTGATAAAATAAGAAGCACTTTGTAAAACTAAATAGCACGCCTCTCACCTTCTTTACTTCTGCCATAAAGAATGAGCCACTCGGTTTAGTTGAGTCGCGAATTCTGTGTGACCACTCTTTGGTTTTGTACCATTTCACTTTTTCACCTACAGTCTTGAACCCATTGGAACAAACACCATCGAAATCGCACGCTGAAAGAAAGAAAAAGAACGAAATAAATTAAGGACTAATTTTTTTATTACGACACTCCTTTGCAGAAGAAAACATGTCAGAGAGGGAATTACCACCATCTTCTATTTATGCTCTCTTCCGTAGAGCTTTGATGTAATATATCCATAACAGGTCTCATGCTACCTACTTTTTGCTCTTATACTTGTGTTATTTGGCGAATTTACGAGTTTTTGAATTTTTTTGAACACTTATTTTCTCAAAAAAAATAAGGGTCTTACTAGGTGCTGGAGTAGCAGCATGAGAGGACAGACGATCATCTGCTTGTTTGTTGTCTTCTTCAGAATACTTTTCAAGGTTACCTGTCAAAATAAATAATCGATGATGAGATATTTTAAGAGTAACAGTGAGAGCACAAAATACCATACTATATTTAGAAAAATAACTAAAAGTAATACATTCAAGTCTCACCAATTAAGTCCTTGACTTCGTTATCCAATTTAATAAGTTCATCCTGCAAAATTTGTTGACCTAATAAACACAAAATAGTTAATAAATAGATCAATTTTCAAAATTAACTGCATTTTTTTATGACATACAGTAAGTTGTTCTAAAATATATTTGAAATATCTTCGAAATGTAGACATTACAATGTGTTTAGAATAGTTAAAATTATTTTTGTTTTCTTTTAACTGAAAAATCATTATTATAGAGTAGGTAGAACATTAAAATAAAAATAATAATCTATATCGGATTCACAACGTGAAAAAATACGTCAACAAAGAAACAAAGAGTGTTGTTAAATTAAAGTACCTCTACCTATACAGTGTGTAAAGCATGTTTAGAAAACACACACACTTACCTTTACAAATGGCGAAGAAAAGCACCACAGCCCAAACAACCTTCACACTATCCCTCATGTTTTTATTCGTGTTACAAATTCAATCCACGATCCGATATTTTTTCCCAGTGTCTTCTCTCTTCTCTTGGTTGGTCGTGTTTAATTTAATATTCTGGTGATAAGCTCGATTATATATATAAAAATGTTCATGCATATGAAAAATACCTCTTTTTCGAATAAAGATGTTCTTTCAACGTTGTTACGACATCCGAAATTGAATAACACCTTATGAATGTTATTTAAATGTAGCATACAATATGTGTGGATGGATAAAATAAAGTAACATGAAAATTGGTTATAAAGAGACGAAAAATAGTATTAAAAAGAAGATAAAGGCAAGATGGTTGCGCCTTTTAAGATTCATTATTAACTATTCTTTTGTTGTTTGATGTAAACGAGATGAGTGGGAGTGCCAGTGGAAAAAAGATGTAAAAATAAAGCATCATTATTAGTGCTTTTTATATAAAAAGCTTTCTGCAGAGAAAATACCACTACGACAATACCACTACTTTTGTTGTTTGATATAGATGAGATGAGTGGGAGTGCCAGTGGAAAAAGAGATGTAAAAATATAGCATCATTATTAGTATTTTTTATATAAAATGCTTTCTGCAGAGAAAATACCACTACTACAAACACTGCAAAATTAAATAAAAATAAAGCTGATTAAGCGAGTTTTTGTTAAGGTAAGTAATAAAACATAAAATTAATCCCTTCCATATTTGAAATTACAAGCTATTTGTCTTTTTAATTTATTTGTTTATTTATTCGCAGTTAACAAAAATAGTACAGTAGATTTTGTAACCTTTCTGTTAACTTAAACTTAGTAAAGATGTCTCATGTTTTAAGTCTGCTGGGAGATGATTCCATGCGAAAATCGAAGGAATTGACAGAACGCATAGATATTGTACGTGGAATAATGAGAGAATGTCCCTGTCTGAGATAGTAAACCTCCTGTTTCAACAAAAAGAAATCCTACATTAATTCATTAACTCATCTCTTTGACTTGTCATAAATATAACAGCTTTTTATAACACCTTTAGAGATGGTACTATGAGGCTTCTTGTACAACTCCCACACACCCGCACACGCAATATTCTCACGCTACTAAAAATACCTGCACTACTAAAAATAATCACAATATCAAAAAATATTCTGCGCGACCAAAAATATCCGCGCAACTCGCACGACTAAACCCCGCAACGCGTAACCAATGATGACGTCATTAAAAGCTAATTGTCAGCGAAAACCATACAGATTGTGAATAAAAAGAGAATTTTCCTTTGCTTGTTGGAGGATAAAGTTGGTAAATAAATGAGTGTAACAGAAATGACCACTATTAAAAAATTTGTAAGTTCGATATCTATGAAAAAGATGAAGAACTTTAACATGCGTGAATTGAGAGGCATTGCTAAGGATCGAGGTTGATTTATTAGAAACTCCATCAGCAAGACCTTAAAGGAAAGCTGGACAAAAAACATCTCTTCTTCAGGTGACTATTTTACCAAATCCTGAAGACACAAATATTTTTGAGCAACAATAGATGCAAAATAACCGGTCAGTGGTATAAACTAAGCTTAATGAGTGGTATGAATGACTCGTAAGCTATATTTATCCCAACCGATAAGAGAGCCGGTAAGCAACTACTTTGCAAAGGTTAAAAGTAGCATAATGGGATTATACCATGGAACTAAAAATACATTAAAAGGTGATTAGAACAGCAGGCTATAAAAGAGCACAACGAAAAAGAAGAAAAAGGTATTACAGAGTACAAGCAAACGATGAATGAAGCATATTAAAGCTTTAGAGTAGCAGGTGAAAATGAAGCTGATGTTTCAACCCTGCATTACCAAAGAGCGGCTTCGCCATAGATCACATCATGCATCTAAATATCAACTTTCATAAGCTTGTACTAACACGAGGGTGTTCATATATAGAGCTGCCAAAATGGATAGAACGAAAGAAAGTAGTGATCAATCCAAAAAAACACTGGTGAAGAGTGCTTCAAGTGGGCTGTGATTGCAGCGTTAAATTACAAAGAGGAAAGTAACAACTCAGAGCGTATATCTAAACTGAAACCATATGCAGAGCAGTACAACTGGAAAGAACTAAAGTTTCCGATGTTTATTAAGAAAGTCTGTAAGTTTGAGAAAAACAAGTATCCGAGTATTGCAGTAAATGTGCTCTTTGTGAGCAAGAAGAGCATCTACATTGCTCGTATATCAGAGTTTAACCATAAGCGTAGTAAACTTGTTAACTTGTTGATGATCGTTGATGGTGAACAAAGACATCACACAGCGATCAAAAACATATCTAGACTTCTAAAGTCGTTGAATGCAAAACACATGAGAGAATATAATTTTTGTTTTAATTGTCTTAACGGTTTTAGTACATAGTCAGCGAGAGACAGGCACTATGCATACTGTTCGAGCAATGATAATGATGAAGTGACAGTCAAGATGCTAGACGAGGAAAACAAGTAGCATATGTTTCACAATGGTCAATGTCAGTTTAAGGAGCTCTTTATGATTTATGCGGACTTTGAGAGTATTTTGAAGCCTGTAAGTGATCGTTATAAAGACAAGATGAAGAGCGAGCGACAGCGAGCGACAGTGTTAAGTGTTAGCGATTTAAAGAGATAAAACTCCCAATAAAAGAAACTTTCCACAGCAAGTTCAACTTGAAAGGTATCAGCGATAAAGAGTACGAGAACGCACAACAAAGGTGGGATATGATTAAATCAAAAGGTGACAAAGTAACGCTTGGAGACTATCATGACATATACTTGATGAAGGACGTGTTGTTGCTTGCGGATGTGTTTTAGATTTTTCGCAAAACATGATCTAGAACACTACAAGTTGGATTCTGCTCACTTTTACACAGCGCCTGGCTTAGCATGAAAAGTTTACTAAAGATAGCTTGAGAGTATTGTGAGCATGAAATTGATGGAGAGTTTATGAAGCGTAAACATTGTGATAAATGTGTAGATGATTTTCGACTCGAGTTGCTTACAGATAAAGATATGTTTTTAATGTTCGAGAAAGGTATTCGTGGAGGTATAACGCAAACTGTAAAACGGTAAGCTGAAGCTAATAACAAATACACGGGAGCAGACTACAGCGCGCTACTCGCAAACATATTCTTTCAATACCTTGATATAAACAATCAAAACGGGTATTTGATGCTTGAAGATTTACCTACTCATATCTTTAAACGGATCAAAAATGTCAATTATTTTACTCCAGAAAGGATAGCAAAGCTGGTGAGGGAAAACAAGAAGGAACGTCTTTTGGAAGTTGATGTTGACTACCCAAAGGAGCTTCATATGGAACATAACGAGATGCCGTTTTTATCAGAGAGAATGAAGATCAAAAAAGTAGAAAAACTGGTTCCGAACCTTTACAACAAGAGAAAGTATGTAGTGCATATCAAGGCACTTAACCAGACTCTCCTGCATAGTTTAGTTTTGAAAAAAGTATACACAGTCATCAGTTTTGAACAGAGCGCTTTTATGAATTGTTATATCATGATGAACACAAAGCTCAGAGCAGCAGCATAAAACGAGTTTGAAGAGGATGTTTTTTACTCTGTTTTTGGAAAAACTATGAAGAATAATAGAAATCATAGAAACATGAAACTGGTAAAAAGTGAAAAAAAAAACTAAATTATGTGATGAAACCTAACTTTAAGGATATTATATTTAGTGATAACCTTATAGGCGTAGAAATGGGGAAGGTAAAGATTACAACGAACAAGTCCGTATACCTTGAACAAGCAATCTTGGACATAAGCAAGACGAACTTCAGTACGACTACATCAAGCCAAAGTACGGGGGCAAGGTTAAGCTGTGTTATATGGATACTGACAGCTTTGTATACGAAATTGAGGCAGAAAACTTTTACAGAGACATTGCAGAGGATGTAAAAATTAGATTGACACTAGTGACTACACTAAAGACTACGATAAACCGCTTCCGATCGGAAAAAACAAGTAATTGGCTTAAAATGATAAACTAGGTGGGATAATTATGACAGAGTTTGTAGTTCTGAGAGCAAAATCGTATGCTTACTAAAAGAAGCTTAATAAAAAAGATAAAAAGAACCTAAGTGAAGAAGACAAAAAGTGTAAGGGCGTAAAAATGTGTGACGTAGATGCCATAACATTTGACGACTATAAAAAAAGCTTGTTTGATATAACATTTGACGACTATAAAAAAACTACGATGTATTTACTAGTCAAAAAAATCAGATTGCTTTAACCAGAGATGATGATAATAAAGTTGTTTAGGATTATCAAACGTTAACGTTACAACGTTAACTAGAAGTTCCACCGTAGCATAATGTTTCCTTGTGAGAGGTTCTCTGAAAAAGTGGAAGTGCTGTTGATGCTTCCTATATATTTAAGAATTTTTTGCTACTTTTTTTTTCGCTTCAGACACTTAATAAAAGTAATAACATAGTTTAAAGAAATATTTTCTGATGTAGTAGACACCCCTAAAAAGGGTGAACAGCGTCAATTTTTTATTCATGTCATCAAACAACTTAACGCTAATAAATTACTAGGCAAGACTGCTTCGTCAGCAGCTTGAATTGGCAAGGCTAGTAATAGCGTGATTGAAAAGCTCTATAACGATTATCAGCAAACGGAACTTAAACACTGGGGAAGTGTCCAAGCGTGTGGTAAACCTCTGCTCTAAAACCGTTTCCAAGGCAGTCAAAATTGATAACGTAAAACATTTGAGAAAGGATATTAAAGAAGATCCTATTATCAGGGACTCTAAGGCTGACCTGGGTGTGCTAATGGTGAGAACCTTTGGTTGATTTTTAGCTCCTTTACTACTCGTAACTCATACTGTGAATCACAAAACACAAGGGTTTGTAAAAAACATAAATAAACATGACTCTGAGTAATATTTACTACGTCTCAAAGCAACTATGGACTGGATGCAAAGCCATGACCTAAATTCAGAAACGTGTTGCTGTTTTTTTTTTATTATTAGACCGGGTACTAAACTAGATACTGACTGTTTATGTTTCTGTATAGAAAAATACAAAGACCGAGGTCGATAGTGCAGACCGAGTTTGCGAGGTCAGTGCAGTGACCGATAATATTGACATAAATTCCTTTTTATATCAAAATAAATTCGCCAAATTTGAACTCTTTCTTTATTTTGTACAAGATGTAAATAAAAATAATTTCTGTATATATTCAAAGTCTGCGATCATGACCCAACTTTACGTAATCTGTCTACAGTTCAAAACTACCTGAACACGTAGCTTCAAGAGATGAAATAACTCAGGATGAAAAGAAGATTATGAGACCAAAGGCAAGCCATCTTGGTCGAGCAACAGGCTTACCTAAGATACACAAAACTTTTGAACGCTTACCACCTTTTCGTCCGATCATAGATACCACAGACACTCCTCATTATGGTGTTGGAAAATTTCTATCAAATCTCTTGAATCCGTTAACAAGGAATGATTTCTCTGTCAAAGATTCGTTTGAAGCTGTTAGTCGGATCTAATCTATACCATCTGAACTGTTTGATCAAGGGTACCGTTATGTTTCATTTGATGTAACTTCCCTTTTTACCAACGTTCCTCTAACAAGAATCGTAGACATAGTGTTAAAACGAATCTATGATGAAAGACTAGTTCAAACAAAACTGGAGAAAAGAACTTTGAAAAAAATTTTGTTAGATGCGTGTAAGAAAACTGCTTTTTTGTTCAATAACATAATCTACGAGCAGATTGACGGCGTTTCAATGGGTTCTTCTCTGGGTCCTACTCTAGCAAATGTCATTATGACTGAGTTGGAGAAAAGTGTAGTAAACCAACTGATTCAATCTGGATTCATCAAGTTCTACATTCGCTATGTTGACGATACTCTTGTTTTAGCTAAACCTGAACATTTCCCTGAAATTCAAGCTAACCTAAATTCTTTTGATGATAACATTCAATTCACCATCGACCAATTTCCAGATGATAAAATTCATTTCCTTGACATTACGTTAGAAAAGAACAAAACAGACCTCTACTACAAACCTACATATACCGGACAGTACTCACATTTTAACAGTAAAACTCCTTGAAGACTGAAGATAGCCTGGATAAAAGCTCTCTATCATCGTCCGAATAAAATTTGCTCTAATCATCGCTTAAGAAGCAAATCAAGATGTTACGATTATTTGCTGCCTGGAATGGTTATCCATCCTGTGTCACTAACTCTATCCTGAAACGTCTGCAGACCAAACCATCTTTTACAGAGACAACTACAGATAACAAAGATGATAAAATCATCAAAATCTACGTAAGACTCTCTTTTGTTGGAAGGAGTGATTTTCTGCTGAAATCGTGTTTACGCAAGTTACGACGTTACACCAAAAAGAACGTGTTTTTCGTTTCATTGTACTATACGACCAAAGCTTCGATGTTTTGTCCTTCGAAAGACAAAATTTCTTCTGATCAACGTTCCAATGTAATCTATCAGTTAACCTGTCCTGGCTGTAGAGAAAAGTACATTGGTAAGACGGATCGCTCTATCATTACGCGCTTACGTGAACATGGAACACGTGACGACCAGCCAATGTTTCAACATTTGTCCCGCTGTGAATTGTTTCATGATTACGTCAACATATTTGCGATTACATCATCATCTGATACAGTTTTAATTGATAGGAAAGAACACATTAAAAACGCGGTTCTCACAAATTATTCTATTGTTCACGTTAATAATAACTGGTCACAATTGTCATTTTTAGAAGCTTTTTATATAAAACGCTTTTCTCCTTCTATCAATAAAGGTTTAAAGGCCTCTAAGGAATTGCAGTTATTCTCCTGACAATACTGCTTTTGCTTTGAGTTGCTGTTGTAACCGCTTGTATATAACGTTTGCTATAGTTTGTGAAATTTATTGTTGATAAAGACACGATAAGATGTCGAAATATACAGTTTAAATATAATGCTTTGTTTTCTTTGAATTTTACACGTTAAAATCAAGAAAATGTTATTATTCGGAATTGCTTTCGTAATATTTTATTTTAAATTGTCTGGTAAAGCTGGTTTCTGGAATATCGTATATGTGTCAATCTTTTGTCTGTTTATATTTATCTCTATCAATTTATTTTTTGTATTGCATCATTTTTGTGTTACTGCTATGGTTTCAGTTCATGTATTTCACAAAATCCCAACTTTCTTTATGAGCAACGTAATTTAATCACTAACAAGCTTGCTAAAAAATCAAATTGAAATTTGATAGAAACACTAAGGTGCGTAAAAGATTTTTACACAGTAGATGTTTGCACACACTTCTTGTCATTCAATTGCATTAAGCATCAGATCAAGACAAAATAGTTTTTAATTAAGTGATCTTACTTACAATTTTAATTCAAGTCAACCTATTCTTTCAACGTTTGACATTCACTTTTATATTTTGGTAAGCTGATAAGCTAATTTATTAATTTCTTTGAGTCTATTTTATTAAGCATAACCTCAGTTGGTTTAATGTTACAAACACTGTCAATGAAATCTATCTTTAATCACTGAGATTACACCTAAAGCTTGTAAGAAAGCTGTGTATATATGGTGCATCATCCATGATGTTCTATTGTACAAGATGAGAATGGGTAGACACAGAGAAATTGAATGGAAAATCGAAATAACTTTGCAAATATATTTGTGATTACATTTGTTCTTTTTATGACAAAAAGTATGAAATGATAACACTAGTGAATATAAATAAGAAAGGTACAAAAGAGAAATGTAAGCAAAACTCAATATAAATTGAATGCATGTTTTTAATTTGTCTTCATCAAACGACTTTTAGAGATTCATATACAGATTTGAGTGGAAAGATCTAGTATTAAAGTATGAAAGTACACAAATTATATATTTTGTAAGAAAGTATTCAGATTAGAATATTTCGAATATTTTTGCGTCTTTGTATTGCTTATAAAATGATGCTGGAAAAAATTTTGCATAACAATTAAAACTGTTATTGTTCTCTAGTGGAACCAAATCATATGATTACATGTTTCACTCGAAAAAATAAAAAGCAAATGTAACACCCATTTACATAAAATACAGAAAAATAAAAAAGTAAATAAAGATTATCAAAAAGAGATTGCAACTAATTCAGAAAGATTATAGGTAAAGTGTTAATTAGGTAATTGGCTAATTAAATAATTGGTGGTTAAATATTAATTAGATAGGACGGTTGAGTAGTCGAAAAAAAGGTAGATGGCGTATTAGAGATATTTTCGATGGGATATTTTTGTGATTTCTAAGTAACATTAGTGGGAGAATAAATGGATATTTCGTTGTTTATATGTTAGTAGGTGATCAGTGTGTTGAGAGATGGTAGAAGGGAGCAGTTGTGTCATTTAAGCTTTTGGACAAGCTCCTTCCATCACTTTGAGGGTTCCAACTGTAACAGACGAACAACGGTCGTAGATTTTTCCTTTCAAACCAACCTGTGTAAAAGAACAAAACAACATTATAATTGTATCAGATGGATTCATTCTCAACACTATCCTTCAGTGTGAAAAGTGTCAGAAATTATTAAAATAATTCATCGCCTAATTTAGTTTTCATTTAGGAAATAAATGAAGGTTATCCTACTCAAATACATATAACGTTATACAAGAGTTGTATGCACTGTGGATGAGACAACCTCGAAACTAAATTCTCTCAATTTAAGAAGAGTAAATACTCTATCAATTGTTGTGTAAATAACATATGGCTTACCATGGGATCGTAACGATCAAGAGTGAATTGAACAGTTTTCCATTTGTTGAGATCCTTGCTTTGATTACCGTCGAGTGACAATAAACGATGATGACCGTTGTAGACACCCATCTGACAATGCATGGATTCCTTCTGTGGTGGTCCAATCTTATATTGCAAAGTGAGACAACCATACCGTAACATTCTCTTTGGGATTGAGACTTGAGCATGGAAATCTTGGTCGCGGCAAGTATTCATGTCGTAAGTGAAGGTGCTCACTAAGGAAATCATAAGAAAAAGAAGAAAATAATGAAAGCAACATAGGACGTTGAAACAAGGTTTGTACGATGTCGCTGCAATGTCCATACAACATCACTGTGATTTAAATATCAACGTCCTGTTCTAGCATGAATTTCTGCGAAGTATTAATTTTTTTATGAAGCTTTTTGTTCCCACTGGGCAATAACTACGCGATATCCACTATTGTGTCGCTGGTCGCAGTTGCGATATTTTTTGTGAAAAAAAATAACATGTAAAGATGTAAAAATAACAATATACTACAAGTTATGGATACCAAAGGAGAAGTGGAGAAGAAAAGCGAGAGTGAGACAAATCGTATATTGTATAATACAAATTTTCTAGGAGGCTCGAATTGTAAAAAGAAGGCATTTAAATATCGAGGATATTCAAATGTACTTCCTCACAAAATATCTCCCAGAAAACATCCTAACTTCCTTGTTATTTCATTTGCCTCAAAGAACACATCATTATTTGTCAGGAAAAATTAAATTCGTAAATTTCAGCAAAAATTCGTGTGCCCAACACATCCAAGAACCCCAGGAGTAAAACATCATAATAGCACATGTATTATAATATATACTGCTCGTTGGCTGCATACAGACTGATAGTTTGGAAAGTCTGGACAGATCTTTCGTTATTCAATTTGCGTAGACATAAAGTAGCACATGCACATTTCAAAATCTTCTCATAGAAACACGATAAACGGTTTAACGGTTTATTATAAGAAACATAGTGAAAGGCAGAGTTCTAAAATTCTTTAATTTAGTTTTTAATTTTTCTTATAAAAATCTCTTTAAAAAAAGTTGGTGCAAATTGAAGTATTTGGGTCTTCCGTGCACTGCCTCGTGTGTAAAAAATTTCGCCAAATATTCTATAAATAGATTTCTTATACAAAAAGTTGTGAAGATTAAGTTTTAAAAATATAAAGCCATTTGTCATTTCTTTGATGTTTCCAATAGAGAAAGCTTTTTGCTACTAATTGCTTTCGCGACAAGAAAATGAAATTTTTCCATTGCGTGACATCAGCTGTCGTAGTTGCGATAGTTGTTATAGCTCAGTGGGAACAAAGCTTAAGAGAAGTGAATGACTTTATATTGGTAATCTTCTGGTCTCTTTTGTAAATAGGCAAGAAATACTAAAACGTTTGGTTTAAGCTTTTACCTTGTTTTCCATCGATGGTTTCCTTAGCGGGTTTTCCTTTGCACATAAGACTACAAGGATATGTTGGAACTAAATAAAAAGTAGAAAGACTTACCGCTATGCAATATTGTGAAAATCATTTTAAAGAAGCAAGTGAAAAGCCTTTCTTAATATTAAAAAAGATTTATAGTAAAAAATTCAAATCAGAAATACTAAAGTTTTAAGAAAGCAAAAGTTTCTTGTTGATTTTGTTATGGTTACGATGAGAATAATATTTTTCAGGCAGAAATCCCTCAAATGCTTTTCGTACAAACTATCATCACTGGCTATTAAATCATTTGCTGACGATAATATCCTTTTTCCTGCAACAAGACATGAATGTTACTTTCATATCTATTTTTACTAAATATGAAATAATTAGCTTACCAAAATTCTTGAATTCAAGATTCTTGATACTAACAAAAGCTGGATTATACCAGGGACTGGTAGAGTATAACTTCATGTTATTGAAAACCTTAGGACTTTCATTAATTTTCTCGTGAACTACCTTGCCATCTTTATAGATACGGTAGATATATTTTCCATCTTCCTGTAAGAATGAACGAGTGAATAAGAAACCAAATCATATAAGCAGCCAAAAAAGGGAATCAACTAATTATCTAATCAACAGTTTTTAAGAAGCTTAAACTATATTCCATGCTTAGTAGATGTCTCTACAAATTATAATCTTTCATGTAGAACACTTCTTTTACCAGGATGACATTAGAAAATCACGAGAATGCTAACTTTTATTTGTGCAAAATACATTCAGTTACAAAGAGAAAACAATCACAGAAATAAACATCATAAGATTAGTATAATTGTTGGTTTGCTCCTTTGTAACCCATTTACTCTACTTTTCATCGCAAGATTTCAAAAAATTAACTTAGTTGAACAGACCTTTTTTTGGTTGATCTTCAAACTTGCCCATTTATTTTCCTCTAAAACCATATTGTTATATTGGTAGTTCCCATTCCCACCATTTGGAGCTGTAATATGTAGTTTGTAGCTATTCGACCAAAACCAAATTCCAGGCACACGGTTTCCTATTGAAAAATGCCAATAACTAGAAACAAATTTCATCGCTACTGCATCAACATGCTTGAAGTCATACATAAAGCCTGTTAAGTTTGTTGTATACTTCAAGTATATATTACCTTCAGCTATCTTAAGCTATATCAATCAATCTTTAAAAAACAATACTCAATATTTCATTGATATGGCTTTAAATGTTAATTTAGTTATATGGAAAACGAAAGAATATGCTTCATACCTAGTCCACAGCAATTTCCACCATTGGTGACGTGCACAATACCTGACCATCCTCCTCTCTTTTTGATAGGTTTGATATCTATACTAAACTCCCATTCTTTCTCAACAATTCCAATTGCCAAAGGTTCGCTACTCTTCACAGGTGCGAACTCTAGAAAAAACAGTAATTGAATGAAAAAGAAATCAAAACAAAGAAAACAAAGAAATCTAGAGAAAAGATATCCACAGAGAAAAGAAATCCACAGAGAAAAGATATCCACTTTGAGAATAAAAGCCAGCTATATACCATTGAGTCGCTTCACAAAAAGAGTACTTATAAAAAACAAGCCATGCGGTTCAACGATAAAACAATACCAAGAATCATTTGGAACATGATTGCAAAAACATCCGAGCGTTAGGAGCGACTTTTAATTTTATCAGAAGCTGGCCCAATATTGTTAGTGTCAACATATTAGATGGCTAAATTATTCATAATTTGAATGTGGATTAAATTCACTTTTTGTGCCATAAAAGTGTTAATAATTTTTGGAAAAATGATGATCCTGTTTTAAGCATGGTTTCATGCAAATGCAAAGTACGTGTTAAAAAGAATGTTATGGAACATATAATGCATTTATTTCAGAATACAAAAAGGATAATATACCTTCTGTTTTCTTAACTGGTGGCGCTGAAAAAGAATAAAAAAGATGAATTATTTAACATTACATGAGACAGGGGGGCAAAGGTATTTTGAGTAAACACTAATCCATGATCATATTGAAAAGAGAAATATTTTCCCCTTAGAAAGCATTACCTATCTAATTATAAGAAAAGCACATGACTTACCAATTGGGAGATTTTGGAATATAGGATCGGATAAAGGTTTGTTGCAGATTGGATTGCATGGCAGGAAATCCCCTGAAAAAAAGAGTTGTATTTACAATCAAAAATTCATTCAGTAAAAATTAATCAATAAAAAACCAAACAATCAGTCAATCAATCAATACCTTCGTTTTTGAAATGGAAGTTTTTGATTTTAACGGCGGCAGCTTTGTACCAGATGTCGCTGAGATAAACTTTCACGTTCTTCCATTCTTTAGGTTTGTCGTTACGTTGTGTTCTTCGTAGTTTTCCATCCAAGTAAATGCTATAATAATACTTTCCATCTGATTCTTTCTAAAACCATAATTAATTAATTTCATAATTTCTTTTACAAACAAAATATCCTTTAGACTTGATGATGCACAAGTACTAAACTATGGTATTAAGATCCAGTCCTACTATTCAAAAACCTTCAATAAACACAACTTCTTGCACCTTTTTTCAATTTAGAATTCAGATTTTATCATACACATTCTTGGTTGTTGCACTCACCTTAGTTTGTACCAATTTGATTTTGTTGTACACGTTTTCTTTGAGTGTGATATCATTATAAGCCCAGTTACCACTCCAGCCAACAGCATTGGTGATATGACATTTATACGAATTGCTGAAGAACTTGATCAACGGTACGCGATCTCCTAAACAATACAATAAAAAAAGAAGATGGAAATAAATGTACATATATATCAAATATAAGAATACAGATCAAATTCCACTAGGTGAATGTGTTATTCGTTTATAAATTTAATTAACTTTCAGAATATCAAAGTGAATTCTACATAAACATACAGAAACAGCTTTCCGAAACTTAGAGTGCTATGACCAAATTAGGAATTTAGAAATACCAGCTCTTTGTTATAAGAACGAGTAGATTCGTGTTCGTTACGCGAAATTACTCTTACTTTTCTATCGCTGTAATAAATTTATGTACAACTGAACTTGAGAAACATTATTTTGTTTTAAAATGAAACAGTCAGAGAAACTACTGCTTAATCCTAAATGATTTGGTAAAGAAGATATTGCTATTTATTTTGGTGAACTCTCATTATTATTACTAAAGAACATTATAAAGCATAATTCATAGAGAATAATAAGGAAACATTTAGACACAATAAAGAAGATCTGAACTTTTTGTTAATTAGAGTAAGATTGAGTACTTTTACAGATCTGTAAAATACATCTTGTTAGAACGACTTCAATTACCTCTACCACAGCAATTACTTCCAGTGGAACTCATATGGAGGATGTTTGTCCATCCAGGAACCTTTCGAAGTGGTTTGATGTCGATCGAAATGGACCATTCCCGCGCGATCTTTGGGATGACTGTCACAATGTTATTTTCTGTTGGTTCGAATTCTTCATGGATTGAGAATAAGAAAAAAAGTTATAAATGTATAAATAATTCCAATAAAAAAGTCGCCAAACGAAGTTTTCATAAATCGAATCAAACATCCCTACAAGATGTCATAGTATTACGACATGAATATACAGCAAATAGAATAGTATAGCAAGTCTTTTGTCTACCTACCTTCTTCAAGATCAAACCCATCAACTGAAAATATAAGAAGAAAAAAATGAAATTAAAACACATGAACAATAAACATAAAACTTACATGATATAGTATACGATATCAAGGTATTGAATAACATGGAAATTCAAAATACAATAGTAACAAAAAAATATTTTGTTAATCCAGTGATAAACGTAAATACACTAAACCCCATAAATAGTTATACACACTTAGATTATTTGTTTGGAAGAACATATAAGTTTATTAATTTAAACGTACTTTCGTCACCACAGATCTCATCAGTCACACCGCTGCAACCTTCTCCTCCATCGTATTTACACTCAGCCAGCGGTTTGTCTGGTGTGCATTGTCCATCTTGTACAGCAACATTGTCAAATGCAATGTCTGACTTTGGACCGTCACCTACTGTTCCTTTCAATTCAACCTGCAGAAAAGATGTTACGATAATTTATACTTTGAACTTTCAGTGACAGACCTATCGAAGTTATTCTTTGTTTATTTTGTTAACTGTTGCTAACAGAGGTTTGGTAAACTTATCTTTTTCTTTATTAGTTTTTGTTTAATTCTTCTCAAAATAGAAAAGTATGCATCAAACAAAGAAAAAAATGTTATATTCCTATTTATATTAAGAATCAAAATATAACGGATCGTTGAAATGTTTTAAAGGGGTTTAATAAGGGGTTGAGAAATAACTCAAAGTTAAAAAAAAATTTTCCTTTAAAAGTAAAAATACATTGAAATATAAAAGACCCGAGGCTATAAGTACGCGACCACACAAAGGCGTTTATAAATTCCATTAAAAAATATATCAAAAGTTTTCGAAGAATTTACATTGATATCTTGAAAATAATTTCTCCTTTTTACTTTTGGCCACTATACTTTTATATTTCGACTTTTGATGCAGATTAACGGAATTTTCAGTTCAGGTTTTTCCTACTATTTATGTGTTTCTCCCTAAATATTACCTGGAAGGCTTTGTTGACTGGTAGATTGGTGAAGGTATCAAACCATCCATACAAAAGTTCTTTGTTTCCTATTTGTTTGAAAGCCTGTGTTTGTCCAGTTGAAGTGATGATGTTAATCTCAGCGCTTCCCATATTTTTACCTTTTGTACTCACTGCAACGCGCAAACATTTGGGAGTGCTTGTTTGCGCTACGGGGCTAGTCAATGTTGCGTATTTACCAGATTTGATTACGTTGTTATCAGGACGGGCATCAATATACTGGTACTGACCTGCAACAGGAAATTAAAACATATTTATACCGCAATATCCTTCAGTAGTGGGAACGAATTTTTATCTTGTTCAATTGTTTCATATGATCGTTAAAGAAGATCCTTTACGTTGTATCTTTATTATTGACATAAAAATACACTAGAATAACAATTTACAAAAATCAAGAAACTATCCATTTATATTATGCAACTTTGCCTCGTTTTCATAAAAACAAAACATCTCTATTAAAAATACATTTGTAATTTAAGAACTTTTTAATTACTTCGCGTATGAGTAAAAATTAATTTAATTAATTTAGGGATTACCGTATTCAACTATCGAAACAACAACATGTTATCACGACAATAATAAAAATATTTGTTTAAATTCCATATGGTTTACTTTTGCATACTTTTATAACTTAAAAAAATAATTCAAATATCCACTGTACTACTGCGAAGTATTTATCTAGTGTTTACTTGTTCCATATCAATTGATGAGAATCTGAACGATTTATTATTTAAACTAGAACAATTTCGCCGACAATTAATTTTGAAGACACAGTTTGAAACTTACCGTTAGAGCCGAAATACATTCCATAACCAAAGTATCTGTCAGGTCCAGTTTCACCTTGCCTAGTACCACCGCCACTACGTACCCATGGCAACTGCCCACCTTTTATCCAATTACAAGTACCCTCACTATCGAATGTGCATTGAATTTGTTCTAAAGAAAGTTGAAGAAAATATATGATAAATTTCTATTTAAATATATCGTTCAAAGATTCAATCATGCCCTGAAATCTTTCCGATTTGCTGATGTTACAAAAGGGAGAAGTGTTGTTATAAATGGGACAGCGCCGTGTGTATTAAGTTGTGTAAAATAAGAAAATAGGATGTAATTACATTGGTTTGTTTTGTTATCAAACAAAAAATATAAAAAAAGTTGTTTATTTTCACCTGCTTTCAGTGGAGCGTCAGGTTGTGGGCATGCACCGTCATTGAGTGCTAAATTATCGACTGCAACCACCCCACCATGCTCATTCAGGCCTTTTGAAACGCGGAAAATAATCTGGAAAGGAAATGCAGATGACGAATTAAACAAGGGTCGAGTCAGTACACGACATTAGAACAATATTGTGTGGACCAATATAACGTTTAAATGACGTTGAAAGAACGTTATTTTAATGTTGTGGGTTGGATAATAAGCAAATAGTTTTGATTTTATCAACATTAATATTTTTAGCTTCGGAAACAATCATTAACGTTAAATATGAAAGGGGGGGGGGAGAGATGTGGGGATTTGATATTTGATCACTCTGCGTTAGGTCACCATGTTGTATTAATTAGAATAAAAGCAACGATGTAATTTTAAAAATTTAATTTCCGTAAAGGTTCCTTTTTTTGGAGAGATTTGTTTGTAGTCAGGTCACCGAGCGTTTTTACCCAGAAAAAATCTAAACAAACTGAAAATTGGCACACATGTTCTCTATTGTGTATAAAATCGCCAAGAAAAAATCCCCATAAAATCGGGGCCGGGAACACCTTCAAATCCATAATGGTGCATTTGGCCCAAGTTACAAAAAATGTCTAAAAACGTTAAAAAATGATGTTGTCAAAAATCGCTTTTTTTAAGCTCATTTAATTGATATTTGCCATTTGCTTTGTAGAAAAACATGATTATGCAGTGCCGTAGGAAGCAAAATTGTTCTTTTTGGATGTGGGGGGGGGGGGGGCTACACTGTTACTTCAGAGCCGCCGAATCGTATTTTCAAGGTGGAGCGGCCAACGGTTGTAGTGACTAAGGAGGCCCAACCATGGTTGGGGCCGACGAG
>JAUEKX010227480.1:0-10349 GCA_031834005.1 Dendronotus venustus
CTTCGAAAGATCTCTCATCAAATGTACCTCCATTGAAAACACCTGTAGACCAACCGTCATTGTTTACACCTGTGGTGGAACAACCAACTTCGAAAGATCTCTCATCAAATATCTTTTCATTGAAAACACCTGTAGACCTACCAGCAATGTTTACACCATCTTCGAAAGAGCCTGTAGATTTGCAACCATTGGGACGTACAACACCTATAGAAATACCATCTTCGAAAAAAGATTCTGCAAATACTTCTTTATTAGAAACACCTGTGGAGTTACCAGAAACAGCAATCAATTTTTTAGTACCTACATATACCGAAGAGGTTCCGTTATCAAAATTACCAATCGATCCAATAAACAAACCTGAAGCTCCACCATTTATCGATCCAATAACTACATGTACGAAGAAACCAATTATGGCATCGACTAAACCTAAATTCCCATTGTCAAAAGGTTCATGGACCGAATCTGGAGTAGTATGTTCCCCAACGAATTCAGTTACTACATCTGTAAAAAAATCTTTTGATCCATTACCAAGACCATCTCGTCCAACAAAATCTGATGATCTTTTATTTAATAAACTACTACGGGCTTCGCATTGGCGAGAATTGGCAAAAACATTCGCCCCAAAAGAACTTAAATCTTCTCAAAATAAGGCTAACAAGGACAAAAGGTAGGCACAATTTAAAAATCAAATTATATTTAAATGAATAAGAAATGAAACAGTATACATAATAAAGAAAAGAAATTTAGAAAATATGCTTGTCCTGGTCAGGATCATTATCCGGTATTAAGGTGCAACAATACAAATCACTACCAATGGAATGACTTCCTTTGTTACTTTTTTTGTAAAACTGTAACGGCCAATGCAATTTTCAGTAGAAAGTTAATAAACTACTTTTCTTTATGCCATTCTATCTTAGCAGATTACCTGATGCACAACAAACTGCTTCAAAGATCAGGTAAGTTATTTGAGAAATAGTTTCTTCACTCGTAATTTCCTCACATATTTATTGATCTTGAATATCTAAAATAGCTATAGAGACATTGGAATATATAGCTATATCTAATATCTTATATCTTATAGGGTAAAGGATTTTAAGAGAAAACCACAAATTCCAGAACAACCATCATACGTTCAAGTCGCAATGGGAGAGAAACTGAAGGTAATGTAAATAATTTCCCTTCAAAAATAAATTGACTTTTTCACTATTTTTTTTCTTTCTTTTTTTATAACTGGTGTCTCCTGTGAAAGTTTTAAGTGCTAAAGGTGGATAGTTTGTTTTAGGTCTATATATACATGTATATATACATTTTTTAATCCACGAAGTTTTAATTAATTCATTCCTACATTACAGGTAATAGATAGATATTCATCTATCGACAAAAACAAAAAGAACGGTCTGAGCGTTGCCCAGATCAACGCAAGTGTTTCGATTGATAAGATCAGTAATCGTCCACCCAACTCTTTTAAACGGATTTATTCACCGTCTGATGAGAACGAGAATAAGTTTCATGGTGTTGTCCCAGAGTTGAATATTCAATCGTCTTCACACAAACCTGTCAACTCGGAAAGGGAAAAACTACATGCTACTAAACAGGTATAAAATTAGGAAATTGTTTAATTGATAACTCGGACTTCCAAGAGACCAAGAAGATTATTCGAGTCATCGGGGCCATGAGAAAAGCTTAGTGAAGATTCAAAGGCAATTAAAAACAGTTCGAGTGATTTGAAGTTTGGGTTATTGGGGGTTTGAGTTATCAAGATTACATTAACTTATTAACGTAACCTTAATGTAACATAAGTCAAAGATTCTCCGTTAACGTCTTCCTAAACGATAATATACGGAGGGCGGATATAGACCATGTGAAAGTTGTGATTTCTATTTCACAACCATGTTTTATCTGAGTTCATTCTTAATCAGAGTGTTCTTACATAAAAATTGGGGAAAATCAGAAAAATTGCCACTGAAAAATTAAAAATGAGAGGACTTTGGAACTTTCAGACAGTTGTCTGAACTGTGCATATGACCCTGTATAGGCTTATTATAGCATTTCCTCTAATAATGTTTATGTTTTATTTTTCTACAGACAATCCATGATCTATTTTATAACCCTCAAAGAAAATCTAAGAGTCGGCGTCACGACACACGACAGAAACACAACGATAGTGGTAACGATAGCGACGACCACGAGCGAAAACAGTCGCAACATTCGAGTAGAAAGTCAGGGAAACACGAATCATGCTGTTGCAAGAAGAAGAATAAGGAAGAATCATCGTCGTGTTTTTCATCTGAAGAAAAATTAAGCAGACGCGAGAGTAACATGTTTATTGAAGGTGTCAACTATGCATACTGGAGTAATTGGCTGTACTACACTCAACTGCAATCACCATCAGCTACACCGTGCCAAGATAATCGAATTTCCTCAGTGCTATCGTCTACATGGCCAGTAAATCATCATTCAAATTCGTACAGCGATTCTTTCATGGCTCATCATCCACCACCGGTTTTTTCATCATCTACTGGGATTGGACCTCATGTTAACTCATACTCAGCATTGCCGCAATTTACACCTCCGCATGGTTATCTACCACCACACCCACAACTAAATAGAACAATGCCATCACAGCCGTGTGCCGCTACCATGCAACATCCGTACTCAACACCACCACCAAGGACGCCAATGCCAACTTACCCTGCAACGCCAACATACCCTGCAACGCCAACTTATCCTGCAACGCCAACTTATCCTGCAATGCCAACATACCCTGCAACGCCAACTTATCCTGCAACGCCAACATACCCTGTAACGCCAACTTATCCTGCAACGCCAACATACCCTGCAACGCCAACATACCCTGCAACGCCAACTTATCCTGCAACGCCAACCTTGCGAATGGGAATTCGTACTTTTCCCCATTCGCACTCGTCAACACCAATGCAATTCCCGACACGTCAAACAGTACCTCCACAATACACTGCGCAACCAACTTTTGTTTCCGGAGTGGCTTCTTTCCATCAACAACAACCAACAACAATGTGCAGTCTTACTACACCATCACTGTTGACGACCAGTAAAGAGTTCGTGATCAATCAAATCTCAAACAGCGAGCAGAATTTCAAACCACCAACCAAACCTCTACCAAGTGTTGATCCCGTGGCATAAACTAATATGTTGATCATATAAGTTTCTTTTTTAAGTTTTTATTTTGTATACATACCTTTTTGTAAAAAATCTTGTAAATCTTGTGCAGATTTTATAGTATGAAAATGAATAAATTGTAATAAATACCTGTATCAACTAAATAATTGTAATAAATACCTGTATCAACTAAATAAAAATTGGTGCAATGTATAGCCAAGTAGTAAATCTCAAAACTTGCTGTTTTGTTATATTAAGGCAGGCTATTGTAATGGGTAAGTTATGCATTTTTGGAATCCGCCACATATAAGAATATATGAGTTTTATAAGATTTTTATTTTTCAATAAGGTCATCTATGCTCTTCAGCACAGGGGACTTTATTGTTAGGATTTGGCGGGATTTTCAAATTTTCAAAATAGGGTACCAAAAACTAAACCGTAAAAAAAAACACTACATGACATTTTTTTATTTACAAAATTTTTTTGAAGATATTGGTTTTGTAAAATGTTCAAATATTTGTAACTGTCTGATACCTAACTGATTTAATGCCAAGAGAGAGATTTTTAAGTAAAGCAGCTCTTCTGGGGTACAACTGTAAACATAACGAAGGTTTAAAATATCTCACACAGCATAAAGGGTGATAATATTTAGCGTTTGATGAGCTAGCTTTACATTATCTACGAAAATAAGTTTAGATATTGATAAAAAATTTAATTTCATGAAAAGCGGAAACGAATTAACATTGTATTTTGAGAATTTGATGATATGTACAGATCTTTCAATACGGGAGTTTCTTTTGTACATTTAGAACGATTTTGTTTGATTTATGTCAAAATGATTGATCTATATTCATAGGTTTTTTTATTCTTTTTGGATTTTTTTTCTTTTTGGATTTTTATTTGAATATAGAAAAGCAGTATCATCAGCAAATCAGCAAATATAAAAGCTTTGCCTTAAAAAAGTACGTTAGATCATTAATGTTTATTAAAAACAGCAGTGGTCCAAGGACTGAGCCTTGTGGAACTCCTTGGTTATTATCTGTCACAGTTCTGATGCATTTCCCATAAGATGAACAAATTGTTTCCGTTTTATTAAATAACTTACCCAGTTGTTCATTATTCCTCTGAACCATAATGATTTCATGGTTAACAATATTAAAGGCGTTTTGAAAGTCAAGGAAAACCCCACAAGTAACATTTCCTTCTTTATCAATCGATTCTCTGATAGTTTCAGTAATCGTGATAAGACTATGGTTAGTAGAATGCTTTGATCGAAAACCGAACTGGTTTTCAAAAATTGAGTTATTGTCTATTGTCTAAGTATAGTTTGTAATATTTAATTATCCGAATTCGCGTAAATTTTTCAACGATTACAACAAATTACGATTTGCGTAATAAGATTAATTTATAGAAAACATTTCTAAAATAAACTGGAAAATATGTCAAAGTATCAATCAGACATCACAATCTCTACTAAAGTTTCGCTGTGAAATAAAATGCGTTTGCATCTTATTAAGACTATTAACTGCCGCTATGAACTTTCTTCGAGGCTGAAAAATGTTTCATCACGGAGGGAAATAAAAGCTAAGAGAGTGTGTTTACAACAAAAAATATCAAGGAACATTTCACTAATTAAATTTTCTTGAATGGTCGTTTTTGAAGAAATTCGTAAAAGTTTGAGAGTTGTAAGTTTTCATGATTAAAAGTCATCTACGTAACATTTGAAAAGTTAAAAAAACTTACATGAAAAATGTTTTGGAAGAAAATACGTTGTCGTAACTGAAAAGTTTACAAAGATAATGCCAACAAAAGTTCCCAATTCATTAACGATAAAATATAGTCGGCAAAATGTGAAATAAAGTCGAAAAAAATTATTTCGCCATCTGAAACGGATCTAAAAATATACAGACAGCTGCGAAGGAGAACGAACAATCAATTATCTTTAAAATCATTCTTAAAGGAGAATTACTTACTTCACCCTCCTACACAGATGTCTACCTGCCTCTAAATCTACCTCTTAGATACTAAACAATTTAGACAATTATTTCGAACAGAATTCTGCGAAAATGCCTTTTGAAAAAGAAAAAAAAAACTTATATCATTTGTCGGTCCGAGAGCAAACAATTAATTCTTCTGAGCCACAATATAACAGCATCTATTAAAAATAATTTTTCAAAATGTCTTTGATCGAGAGACTGAGTTCTATCAACGCAAAATAGCAGTCCTCTTCATAGAGACGCTCAGGAAATATACAAAGGATGACTTTCAATTAAATAACAACAAAAAAACGTCTTTTGGAAAAAACGCAAATTAAAAAAAACTAAAATTTTCTGGGTCCTATTGTATTGATGTAGATAAAAACTAACTGCTGGCATCATGTCTTAGGTTTTCTTTTCTTCTTTATCAGCCTCTTTCTTATCTGATTTGTCACCCTCTTTCGCGGCTGCTTTTTCATCTTTAGTGTCTTTTGTATCTTTGCTTTTATCTTTTTTGCCTTCTTCCTTCTCCTTCTCCATGTCCTTGTTCTGTAGTTTATTATTGATGAGATTGTGCAGGGCGATGACAGTACGTACAACGGAAGCAAGGTAGATCACCACCATCTGATCGTTGGTCATGACAGTGATTGATTTGATGAACTCCTCCACGTTCAGATTAGGGAGAAGATTAAAGATGTCTTGCAAGTGATACATGATGGTGTGGTTTACAGGTAGTTTCCCGGAGATGACTTGCTCCAAATACGTGTGGATGTCCTGGAGGTGAGCGTGTAGGCCCTTCAATGAGGAGACTTGGTTGGTGATACGCTGCGATAATGTACCCACAGTCACATTTCGAATATCTCTAAAGAAAAAAGGTTTTTTTTTATATAAAAACCGGTCTAAAAGAAACTCCGCGCTCTTAGATCTGATAAAATTTAAAGAATTGTTAACCATGAATTAAAAGCTGAGAAAGGTGTTTCAACATCCTAAAACAAAATAAGTTCAACTGAAAATGTATTTTACAACAATATAAAGGTTTCATTTTCTTAAAATAGGTTCTTTGGGAAAAATTAATTTAATTAATGGAAGGCATATAAATACCTGAGCAAATGCTCTACACCAACTTCTTCTGCTTCTTCTGCACCAATCTCACTTGGTATATGCTCAAATGTTTTCGAAGTAGGTGTACCATCCTATACAACACATGCAAAGTGTAGAAATATGAAAAACAAAAACATAACACACACTTCAAACATATAAAATATTTTGAAATAACACTATGAATAACGCCAAGCAAACTAAAAATAATGTCCGTAATATAAAACGGAACAACCTGGAAGTAAGCAAATGACGAATATTTTCCCAATGAAAATTTCACCCGACAAAAATTGTTACCCGACAAATAATATTTTTCCTGCAAAAATAATGTCAATCGTTTCCGGTATTATAGCAATTAATGATCAGAAAAATGGTGAAAAAGTAAAAATGCTCTTAAATATCACCGGCGAAACACTTCTTCAGGGAAAAAGTGACGAATGTTTTTTGCAAATGACGAACATTTTCGCTGAACAAATGATCCGGTAAAAGTTTATAAATAAGGTATCTAATAATAGCCTTCAACCATGCATGTTATATCCCATAAAACATCACAAAATCAAACAACATATTGGATTTCTTACATCGTGGACTTCTTCGATAGCAATGTAAGCTTCTGTTGGAAGGCCAAGTTCTTTTGGTTTTGCATCAATAATAACCAATACCTTGCATAAACACAACAGCAAATTATTTTATTAATTAAATTAATTTACATACATAGAACTAGGACGGTACCTGATCGTCTTCGATTCGCTAACTTTCGTTCTTGATTAATACAAAATATAACAACAAACTGGCTTGGCAGTAAAAAAACTCACAAAAGAAAACTAGATTTTATTTCTTTATTCTATAACTTGACGACTCAAATAGTTTTATGTGAATTTAATTATAATTACTGTCAATACAAAAAACCGAAGACGAATTCCCTATCAATTCCCTATTATTTCTCCATTAATTGAGTATGTACTATTAATCAAACTTTTCGCGGATTAACATCACAATAAAAGCTCAAAAAGTTACATTCACACAAAAATTAATTTAAGTACATGTAAGTTATTTTGATTATCATAATCATAAAGTTTACAGAATCAACTCACCGAGTTTGGATTAAACCTTCTGATTAATTCATTAATTCGAATATCGTTTGGATGAAGTTTTGGTCCAGTATGATACCATCCAACTACCCGTTCTTTTGCTGAAAATTTAAAGAAGAAAAAGATGAAGCGTATGGTAGCGTATGTCTAAAATACAATCAGCTCACACTGGAGAATAGTATTCAAATATCAATTGCTAAATTTATTTTCACTTGCTATACATTATATATATACATACAAAAGTATGATATTTTTATATATATACATACAAAAGTATGATATTCATGCTATGCAATTATGCTGTAAGAAAACTGCTCGCTTATAGTCATTTACATAGATTTTTGAGACCTCTATTTTCAAGACTGCCTTATAAACAATGTTACATGAAAGTTATTTGAAAATTTGCTTCAACGTCCATATAAAATTGTTATAGAATGTTAATTGATTTTCAAGAGCTCAAAGAAACTACTGAAACTTGATCCAACACGAAACAAGCAGAAGATTACTGTTGATAATTTTATTTTTTTCTACGTTACAAAATATCATCAAAATATCAAAGAAGATTCAAGCCTGTCACATTAACACTGACAAAACCATGAAATCAAATATAGAAAAAAAAAAAAAAGAATAAGAAAAAAATACCGTTGACTTTTTTAAACATGGCAGCCATTAGGTCGAGATAATCATGATCAAGATACCATACATTTGGATCACGATCATCTTCGTCGAATGGAACTATAAAATGTTAATAGAAATAAAAATTAGAAATCAACACTGGTGTAACATGATTAAAAACAGTTGTAGCAACTAGTTCCTATTCTTTAAGTCAGATTCTTTCAAGCTTTGATAATAATTTGATAACTTTTGAAAACACTCAACATTTAATGAATCTTTTTTGTAAATAGTCTTCACTCAACCCAACCCATCACAATTATTCAAATTTCAAAATAAGGAGCTATTTCCATAAATTACTACGAGATGAAAAGCTATTTTCTATTTCTATGAAATAGGAACTAGATACAACCGTAACAAAGGAAGAAACCAAAATCAAAATCAAGAGAGTTGCAAAAGTGGAGTAGAAATCTATGAAATAAAATATGCAAGCTTTGGATGTAGGCTCTAATAATTTCTTGTGTATATACCCATTATATTTAAAGAAAGATAAAAAGATGCTATATAATTACTTGCAAAACTGTTTGCAACATCAAGGATCTTGTTTCTGACAGACCCTAACAAGACACCAGCCACTCTTTTCTGATTGCCCACTTTCGACATGCGATTGAAGTGATCGACAACACTAAGTAAGACAAGTGGGTGCACAACAACCTTTTCAATAGCATCTTTAGGATTTTGCAACGTTTTGGCAATTATTTCTGTATCTGTAGCAGCTGTTTGTACTGCCATTTTTGTTGATGATTTTTATTATTCGACCTTAACAAAAACATATATGGTGATGTCATAATGATGATGTCATAAAATACAACTTTACTATAAACATGGAGGTAAACGGAAAAAGAAATATATATGCATATAACAAGAATTTTTCATTTAAAAAGTATCATGCACACAAGAAAATTCAATCAAAAGGATTCCTTCACTCTCAAATTCTGCATTTCAATTTTTTTCATATCTTTCATGATTATAGGTATCATGATTTGGTTTAAATTGGACACATGATCCTATTCTATGATGGGGCTTAGGGGCTGTTACCAAAAGAATTTTCATATTTTTAAACTGAATTGATCCATCCAGATTAAAATCCTGCTCTAATAAAGAGACCATCATTAAACTTTTTGAACAATTTCAATCTTTACTAGACTTAATTTTCTTTGTCTTTACAGGTCCTATACTCTTACACCATTTTATTTACAGTCACAAACCACTAATCTTGTTGTTTTAAAAAATCACCTTACAATTTAGTCATTAACTGGTATAGTCACTTAATATTTTGGCTGGTTTGAAAGCATGCCTTGACAAGATCTTACTACTATAACTTTCACATGGAGATACATTGAAAAAATGCTTCTTTGCATTTCTCAAGGATAAGCGTGCTTGAAAATGCCAATTAAAATGAGAGAAAGTTTCTCTTAACAACTGCTCGTTATTAATTTGGGAGGACACCCAACAACACCAGTAAGAATTAGATTTCCACAAGATATCTGTATATGCCAGTATGTACACCATATTTTGAATGCATACCTTATTTTGAACGTATGTAAACAAACTAATCAGCAGACTTGCATTTTTGGCGCGTCGTGTATTCCACTAACCGTATGGGTTGTCAAACAAACCAAAAATGATCAAAAAATATGATGCTAGTCGAACGTCAAGAGTGAGTGAAATAACGTGAAGGGTCTGTACACACTGTACTATTTCTCGTTATTTATAATTTTTATTCAGTGTCAATAAAATGTGCGCCGAATGTACCTCCGTAATGGAAATCATACTTTAATTGGCTAATGGAAATCTTGCCTTAATCTTCAAATGGAAATCAGGCTTTAACATTAATAATACCAAATATTAGAATAGTACACAAATAGCAGATGTCAACTGATTGATGTGCATGAGCACATATTTAATTATTTGATAATTTAATATCAAAATAATAATTGTTCTGTACACAATTACGACATCTGCATCTTGCTATCACATGATTTAGTCTACTGTATAGGTTGGTGGATGAAATTGTTGTAAGTTACAGACTTGGAAAAATGTTTGTTGATACGTTCAAAATAAAGTACGCGTTCAAAATATGGTAAATCCAGGGTGTATACGTATGGGTATTGTAGGGGTCCTAATAGTTTTACATAACATAGAAATGTTGTCGTTTTGAGAAATAATTGCCATTTCTGAAGTTTAAAGGCTATACCGTTTCTCTGACTGTGTTTTTTTATAGATGGATCCTAATGTTTACGTTTTGCCATGAGCAATGCGCATGCGCGAATAAACGGCAGTCAACAATTTTCGTCTTCTAGTGCATTTAGTAGGAGAAACAGTTGTAAGAAGGGGGTAAACGTTTAGAAAAAGGAAAATAAATCTATATATG
>JAUEKX010227591.1:0-10348 GCA_031834005.1 Dendronotus venustus
ATTTAGAATGTCAATAATGCATCGAATCGTTATTACACATTTTAGAAATAGCATTTAGTCCCGATGGAAAAGTTTGGTTTTGCTTTCGAATTAATTCAAGATGGCGGACACCAAACTTTAATGGCTGATTTCCCGAGTTCGATATTTCTTGACATGCCATCTTCAAAACGTCATTAAACAAAAACTAATAAAGATAGTTTAAAAAAACTAAAAAGCATTGCATTCAGTAGAGAATGTAGTTTCTGAAATGGTAAACAGCTCGAAAGTAGGTCTTGCGACTTATGCGCGGTTATCCTAGACCACCACACATATCATTTATTTTATGCTTGACATTTCTGCCACATCTTTCATTCATTCTCTTTTCAATTTCTTTAAATCTTAGTGATTATGCTCGTTCAAAAAGTGATTGGTTTCTGGGCCATTAATTTACTATTTTCTGGCCCTTAACTCATTTCTGCGACGTCTTCTTGTAAATAAATGTTTTGCTTTGCTATCCCGGTTTGTTTTGTTTTGCTTTTCATGAGAAACGTACTACTTCCGGATCAACTAAGCTTTCAACCATTTGGTGATAGTTCCATTTTGATCAGAAAAATATCAAAAAAATGTCCAAACCAAGTACTATTCATACCTGATCTATCTCTAGATTGATATTAATTCTAGCAATTCTTCAACTGTTTGGACTATATGAATCATATATCCTTTGTATAGAATTCCCATGAAAATAAGCTGTTTAGATAGATAATATAATAATTTGTTTCACATTCTCTTTTTTATAGCAGGATGTGCAAACAAAAATAACTGTAGGCCAACCAGTGACCGAACAGTGTGTTGGTCATTTTGACGGTAATATAAAGATTAAAACCAAAATCATTGAGGTTTTTTCAATTTGCTTTTTCCTTTCTGAACACATACATATAATATGAAAGTAATTTCGGGTTGTATTTAAATTGTCTGTAACAGTCCGACTTCATCTGTTACCTCCTAAAACTTGCTGGGTACTGAAAGAGTTAAAGGTAAGTATGCCAGTAACCAAGGGAGACAAATTGCTTACTCTCCATTGTCAGCATGGTATCCAACAGATCCCGGCAGCCATCCAATCATGCTGTTGATTGGATAATCAGCACTAACCAGACCAATGCCACAATGCCGATCTTTGTCCAATTTTTTTACTTTGATCTCAAAATAGGTCAGGTTCTTGTTGAAAGAAGTCTTGGATACGTACATGGAGAACAAATGTCTGTTGTCAAATTTCCTGAAAAATAGATGGGGATAGTTGTACGAGTTATTTCATTAAAGAGGACACTTGAGTCTTAATCAATTTACTTTGCAAAGCAGCTCAGGATGTCTCAATGATTTCCAACTGCTAGGTGTATAGCTGATAATATAGCTGACAGTGGTCATTTTGTTTCTTCTCTTTACAATAAAACTTTTTTCAAAATATGTTTGACTGCTATCTAAGCCCATTTTTTAATTCAGAAGAATAGATCTGAATACCAATGACGAATCTAGTGGCTCGGATGTTGAACTGACCTCACCAGAAGGAAAGTCAAAAAATCCAGTTAACTACATCATCATCCTGAAACTCTCAAGAAGCACCCAAATAACAATACCCACTCGGTGCATTTTTCTTTAAGCACACGGTTTGCTAATTGTTCTGTTATCTGCTTATCTTACAAGATCATTTCTTATATTTTCTTATTTCACTTATACAATGTTGTCTTATTTCCTGACCTGTAACGTAAAGTGCCATCATCAAAAATGTCCATAAAGTGGCATCTTCCCATAGTGAGCATATCCATCTTTGGGGGCTGTGAAATAGAATTTATTAATGTAACATGAGATAGGACCAGAAAATATAATTCTTTAAACAGCCCTAGTTAGAAATCGATGACTTACTGACTTTGGGCCTTTTGCATCTGAGTCTTCTGACTTGAACGCCTCGACTACTTCCATCAAATCTATAATCTATAGGGAGATCTTTCCAGCGCTGTCTTTCTTGAGTTAAGAGGTTTAGATGGTCCATTTTTAATTTCATTAAATTTTGTAGACAGATTTTTTTGCTGATGATGACTGGCATTGTTGTTATTGGCCTTCCTCTTTATCCGCTTTTTACAAAATTTGCTGTCATGGATATATTGATCTTTCCGCAAGATGTGACCAAAAAGACAGCATCAAATATATTGTGATTATTTCTGAGGGCCCTGTAATTCATAAAGAAAGATAAACCCACTTCTTTTATACCATGGATCTTTTTCATTGACTGTTTGATTGACACTTAATGAACCTTTGAACAGCTTAATATTTCATCTCAAATATATTGAAAATGTTTAAGACTCACAGGATTCAAGAAGAGAGGTCTGTAGTTGAGAATTTGAGCAACACCAGATTTACAGTTCATCCCCACCATGAACACCATTCTGTTTGCTGTATTGTAATCCGAAAATGCAAATGATGTTCCGCAAACCTCAAATGAAAAGGAAAAACAATTTTACAATGATAAAGTAACCCAAATAGTGATTGTTTTGACAATAATAAGAGAAATGTTAATAATCACACAGGCAAGAAAAAGATAACAATAATACAAATAATATTGTCTTAGAATATGTTATGATAGCACAAAATTGTTTTTCTTTGCCAATTTTCAAATATCTAAATTTTATTCCTTTTTAATTGCACTTAAGAATGTTAAACCTAAAAGGAACAAAAACATACCTTATCTTCATTCACAAAGAATTCAACTTCCACAAGTTTGTTTGCAATAGTTTCATCATCTTTTAGATTAGTGATAACCATCTTGACGATGTCCCCCTCCTTCCAAACTTGACACGATTTACCAGTGGGCGTTTGTCCACTTCCACTGTATTTGTACAATCTAAGGATAGACAACGGAACATAGCGAATTGATATTTTGGTGGAAAGAGATAATAATAACTCTATCAAACCCTGAACCTAACAGTCCTATATACCTGGCCTCCTGAGCGGAAAAAAAAAGGAAAAATGTACATCAGCTAGAAAAATGTTAGTATTGAGCAAACCAGCGTTTAGAATTTGATGAAATTTGGGGAGATTGCAGAAATTAGGTCTACCTTTCATCTAACGCCAGTATTTAACCTTTCTAGTCTAAGCTTATTTCACGCTCTTCCCCAAATACCAAAAATTTTGTAACATGGCATAGTAAACTGATGTGAAAAGTATCTAAAATTTGGTAAAACTGTCTTAGAACATTAACACAATATAGGTAAACGAAATGAGATTACTTCAATTTCTTTTTTAAAAGTGATTGGAGGATGGAATGATTAACAATACTCACTTCCCATTGTCACTGTGCATGGCAATAGAGTGTTTCTTCCATCCTGGATGGGCAGCAGTGACATAGTTCTCAGGACCCAAACCAATGCTAATTGCCCCGCTCCCTGTCCCCAAATTCATTACACGAATAGAAAAGACATTATTCTTTCCACTTATTTCTTGTTGCATACAGACTATGCCTATATGAGACTGTCCCTCCTTGGGGTCAACGAGGCTGAAGAATAGAGAAATCAAAAGAAAACTTGTTATTACAACATTTATAGAATTTTTTGTCTAAAGATGAAAAAAATATAACATTGAGCATGAAATATCATGCTTAGGCATACTATACGGGTTCAAAGGGTAAAACTCAAACTTTTGAAACTTGCTGGAATTATGTCACACATACATGAAGAAACAAAGAATTTTAAACTGAATGAAATTAATTTTGTCATCTTATTACCTTATTACGCCTTGGTCATCGCAAAACATGCTTTGTTTAAAGGCTGGTGTGTGGTATTGCTCATCACTAATCCATTTTTCTTGTAATTCCTAGGCATGAAAAAAGATTGGTTGGAAAAAAAACAATAGTCTTTCCTTCCCAAATAGAAAAGATGCTAATACTAAATACAATATAGATAGATTAATTAGATTGCATACATGAATGTGAATCTTGACTCTTAGCTTTGTCACTAAGGCTTTCCTATTAAGAGCAAGACATTTCTGAATTCACTCTGTCACATCAATTTAACTCTGTCAGTTTTAGTCAGCTGAAAGCTTGAGCCAGATCTACTTTTTTTGTTGAAAGTGATAATAAAGTGTAAATGCTATACAGACTATACACAGTCTCAAGAAGATATATTATATCAGATGCAAGAAAAAAAGACTATGATGATGATATACAGGGACATTTCTCACACGATTCAAACTAATTACAAACATTTAGTTTACACACCATGGGAGGCACAGCTGTGTTGAGGATTTGAAGTGCACCAAGATCGTAACCCAGTAAGGAGATGATGGGGTAAATACCGCAGTGGGGTTTTGTATTTGTAGTTTTATCATCCACCTGATGATGACATCAAAAGAATGAAGCTTACATAAATCTAAATGGCTATTCATAGATGACACAATGACTAATGCTTCTAGTTAAAAGAATACATAAAAGGAAAAATTGTTTTTAATAAATTTTTAGTTACTTTTAGTTTTTGATAAATTTGTCTTAATTATACATCAAATACATTAGGAAAAAAATATTTAAAATACAACGAAACTTGACTGATATGATATCAATTCTGAAATAACATTACTCCAACACAATCATTTCAATTCATGCTAACCTTCTCTCCATTTTCAGTGAAATAATATTGAGCGTCAGCGGATGGAACATATTCAGAATCCCAATCTCCTTCAACACCAAAACCAAATGTTGATCCTCCAATGATTCTGAACCTAAAGCAAAGAAGTACGAAAGAAAAAGAGTAAATCATCTGATTGAACGACACTTTGAAAGCACTCTAGCATCTTAACCATTATGATTCATCACAACTGTCAATTAGGTTATGACTGTGGACAGTGTTGTTTGCGTGCTAGCCTCTCACAGCTTTTGACGATGTATTGAAAGAATAGGGGGGGGGGGGGGGAGGGGGGTGTTCTGATATTGATATCATACAATTTTACAAGCTAACAATACAACGTCATATAACTGACTTTAAACAGGCATCGTGAACAGCACGCAACTCTAGGCAGATAACACACAGACCTTGTTGTGTCAGTGATTTGGTATCAATGATTTGGCGAAGAAGGAATATTGTTTAACGTCCTTTATAGAGAAATTTTTTTGTTAAACATCCAAAGCAGTAGGATTTGATTGCAGCTATGCTTGTATGTAAGGCAACTATTTCAATAAAGACAAGTCTTCTAGTCATGGCAGAATGTAAGTAATTTCTGCACACTTTATAAGATATCGACTTGCTTCATCTGCCATTTTCTTGTCCTGAAAATGTTCTGTTTTCAACTTCGGGCACACTTATACTAGAACCAACAGTAATCAGTAAGATTTCAAGCTTACGGTAGCTAGTCTATATGTTTAACTGACACCTGACTGTTGTACATATAGTTGCTGCAACAATGACAGAGAGAATGCTTACCCATTTACAGCACCGCTGTTTTTTTCCTTGGAATCCATTGGGAACCTTGTCGAATATAGGTTATCATGCATCACTCCCAAAACAACATTTGACTCTACTTCCTGGGAGCCTCGAAGAACCTTGACCTCAAAGTAGTTGTGAGTACGACATAGAGGCTGTCTGGATATCACAGCACCAATACCGTGCTTCGGATCATTTGTAAGATTTCTGAATTTTAAGATTTTTAGAAAGAACCAGAATTTAAACTTTTTGGCAGAGATAAGTGTTTTAGTTTAATAAAAATTGATTTAATCACATACGTGTTTTGGTGTGACAGCCAAATATAAACTTGAAATTGAAATTGAAAACAATAAATAGATATAGATGGAAATGCAAATCTATAGCCTGTTTCAGTCAATGATTGGTTCTTTGTTATGATTGAAATGAAATTCGTTAGTATTGAACATCAAGAGTGGAAACTTTTCTATACCACAATTGTTGGCATCAGGACTAGAGTGTTGGTGTATATCAATAATATCAGCGTCAGGGCCCAGGGAGTTTAATAAAGTAAAAAAGAAGAAACATCACAAAAATGCCTCCCCTCCCAGTATGCCCCATTGATTTGATTATGGATTATCAAATTTCAATTATCACGAGGGTGTGTCTACCTGAATATTCCATTCATTGTAAAGTTGGCTCTATTGACAATGGAACAGTCCAGCCAACCACCAGAGCTTTGCACTATTTGACCAGCAATGAAATCTTTATGGACAGAGTTGGGTTGTTCCTGTTTGAGAGGGGGGGGGGGGGGGAGGGAAAGAATTGGTTCACTGTTATTGTGGCTGGGGTGTGGGGGGGAGGGGTTGCCTCAAGAGCCCAATAATGAAAGGGGAAAATACAAAGTCTTCCTACAGGGATATAACAACAATTTAACTCTAATGTCTCATCTAACCAAAAGCAAAATCACCAAAAAACAAATTTGTTAAGTTATTTTGCTAAGTTAAAGTATCTGTAAGTTAAATAAATGTGGCGCTGATAATACTTGTATTTACTTCGCCTTCTTTAGGTTGTATTCACTCTCATACTCAGATCAGTAAAAGCTGTTATTGATTTAAGAAAACTCTGTCCTTTACCTTACTAAGTACATGTCCAATTGTTTCTTCAATTTGAGATTTGACAACTTTGAGATCCAGACTTGCATCAAACGGAATCAAAACGTGTGTTGGGCAAGGGGGAAGGAGATGTTGAAAGAGAACCTGTAATACACAAACAAATGACTGGTTACTTTATGAAATTTTATGATAGATTATAAAATATGCAGTAGTAGAGTGGGAAGAATCAGAATCTGTCAGAAAAGAAAAATATATTTTTTAAGTAATGAGAAAAATAGAGAAACTGTGAGAGTGAGGGGGGAGTGGGGAGAGAGAGATTATTAGAATTCCTCAGAATTTCATCAATTTTCCTTCAAACAAATTCAAAATCAGAAATTGTCATCAATTCTATCATCAAAAAATCATTATTTCCTATCCATTTCTCTTTATATTGCATTACAGTGTAGGGTATAGCTTTTGTGCTGGAATTTATTTGGATCAAGTATAGTTGATAAGCAGGTGATTATCCCACTATGTCTGTTACACTTCAAACAGTCATCACAAAATAAATCTTATTTTCTGTAATCACAAAAATACTCACATGGTTTCTTTCGGCTTCGACAATGTTGATTTTCCAGTCTTGAATTTCAACTCGTTGATGATAATGTAATGCTTTTCTTTCCGAACTTTTAGAAGAATGCAAGTAATCTGCCAAGCTCTCCTTGGTGCCAATGGGAACAATAAGCAGATAGGATTCTTTTTCAGGTAGCTTAGCTGTTAGTCCTGATATGAAAGAAAAATTAATGGGACAAACAAATTATGTTTCCCTTTCCTCACAGTACAACTTGTTTTTATCTATTTCTAACTCAACTATGAATTGAGGACAGTCCATTCTATTTTCTATATCCAATTGTCTATCTAATCTATATCCATAATAACCTTAATATCACTCATTAGCAGATTAACGAAATGTAACATGCCTTAACAGGCTTACGTACCGTCTAATGTGTAATATGTTCATTGTCTACCAAGGAAAATTCTGACATTTTGAAGTACTAGAGCATGGGGAAGACCATAAGATAGCGCTTTATAAATGGTATCCTTTATTATTCATCTATTGGTTTAATGACACAAACGAACTGGGAGAAGTTGTATGACTGTTAATTATGAAATAGAATATTTGGTCTCAATAGTTGTAAAATTTGATTAATGCCACTTGTGTAGCCTTCCTAGATAGAAAACTGTCAACTCAGTATGCATACCATTATAATGAAGATACTACAAGCTGCAATAAGTGCAACATCATTCAAAGTTTATTCTTATTCTTACTTGAAAATTCTGTCAAAACTGGGCAACCTTTCAAGTTTGCCCCCATGTTGAAGTGTGCTACAGATGTAGCAATAGCTTCAATGGTGCAAACACGGGGACAATTGATGAGTGCTGCTAATCCTCCATCTGTCACTTTTGTGCAGCCATTTATGTTAATCTGTTAAGCAATCATGAGCCAAAGAAATAAGGAAATGGAAAAGCAAATTAGGATATAATATCTGTATTCTTTACATATCAACTGCCAACTCCCAACATGTCAAGTAGATATTCAAATTCCAAAAATATATTGGCACATTCGGCAATTGTGGCCCTTCAACTTGTTTCATTGAATGATAATGGAAAAGAATAGGGATTAACTGTCACCCCGAGTTACAATGTGTAGAGTTATGGCATCATGCTAGGTCCATCCTTAGACGAGACTGGCCTCCTAAAGTAAATTTCATCACACCTATGTGTGAATGAGAATGGCTCTTGATAGTGGTGGGTATTGTAATAACATTCATGTATTTCATAATCCATACACTGAAAGGTACAAAAGGTAAATTGATCAAGAAAGAAAGAATTTCATAATAGAAAGAAAAATATGACATAAGGTGTCAACACTGAAATCATCAGTAGAAAGTAGTAAAAATGACAATTAAATGGGTTGTTTTGACTCATCTCTGATCATGTTGATAGGATGTTTTTCTAAGGGCTTAGTAGGACAGTGATAGCAATGACAATGTTTCAATTGATATTCCTTCGACCCTTTGAGTGTGTTTGAATGCACTTTGAAAAAGTTCCATTTGCCTGTCATCCAGGAATGATTGATTCCAAGGGAAACGAATTTGTATGGCTTTGATGTTGGCTTGACACTATCAAATGTTAGCATAATCAAGATGAAGAAAAGAGTGTGAACATAAAGATGAAAAAGACCATGAATAATTTGTATCAACTACAGACCTTGACATCACATTCTTTCCCTTCAAGAGCCTGAGCAAGCCAGTGCAAGCCTAGATCTGTCACCACACTACATCCTTCTAGGGAGATGAGCTTGACGTGTGCCAAACTCTCCTGTGAAATCATACCAAGAAACAAATATCCTTATATAAAATTGTATGATCCATTTTTCATCTTTCACAAAAACTTAGCGGTAGAACGAAGTACAGAAAACATACGGGCAAACAAACAAAATGAAAATAGAGTCAAAGCTTTCTAGTAATAATACCCTCAAGTAATTCAACAAGTAAATTTTCAGCTCACATTTAAGGGTTACTAGATTTGTATCAATAATTAATCCACATGAAGTAGATTAACAAGTAACCTTTTACCGATTGAACAGTTTACCTTTCCAAGGACTTTGATTAGTACTCGGATAGCTGAGTCTGTGATGTGGCCAACTTTGCTGAAGTCAATTTCTGTCAATGGAGTATTTGTTGCAGTCCTCTTTTTCTTTAGGTCCTATAAAGAGAGATTTAAATCACATATTGTTGTTTTTCTTCCATAAAGAAGTCGTAGTGGTGTTAGGTCAAGGTAAAATGTAACATTATTTATTTACATATCATTTGCACTGCCTCTCATCATCAATCATATATAAATAAGTTCATTTATTATTTTGGTTTAACAGAATATTAAGAGTTTAGAGAAATCAAGTGAGAGTAATCTTAATGGCAATCAGTGGGTCTTGAATACCATTTCAAGTAGGTAGATAAATTCAAAATCTAATGATCTAAATCTAAAATCATCTCTAATGATTTTGAAACCAGGATATAGTGGGTCAGCTTACTGCTAGTTTTTTGGCAAACGTATCCAGCTGAATGTAGCCCAAAGCAAAAACTTCATCCAAATTCAATTCTTTTGAAAGTTCTGTTTCTGCCCTATTGCCAGGGTTGATTACTGACGGCCTTCTTGGAATCCAAGTATTGCCGAGAGCTGCAATACACAAAACACAAACAAAATTTCAGTTAAATTGTTCTTATTGGATGCATCGTATTAACATAACAAATATGATAAACTTGGCACCTGTGCCATAATGATCACCAGAGACAGATGTAAAATGAGGATGGTGAAAACTGTTGATTAGCAGTATATGTAGATGTTACATTTCTAATTATTTTTACCTACTTAATCCTCTTTAAGGCATCAACAGATAAAATATAGGGTATATATATATATATAACATAACATAGAACAATAATGACCAGTACCTACTGAATCAGTCGAACAAAGTCAGAATATATTTTGTATTGGCTTCCATACTCGTTACACTCACCATTTATAGCAGCCATGATGGTACGATTTGGGTGGTGGCTTCCCCGCCTCAATACCCTTAAAACCTTCGATTAGTCATCCTGAAACAAAAATTCAAAAAATGTTATTGATGATGAAGCACACTAACGCTTCTTTGTCAGGGGAAAGTGTTATCTATATCTATAAGAATCACTGTCTGTGTGTCTGTGTGTGTGTGTGTGTCTGATTCCACTTTTTCTCGAAGAAGACGAAACTGTCGGTAATGAAAATTCGCATGCGGTA
>JAUEKX010227924.1:0-10343 GCA_031834005.1 Dendronotus venustus
GATAACAGTATCTGTATATATTATTTTTAATTGTACATTTATTGAAACGTTTTTATCCTGTATAAATATTCGTCATATATAAATAAATAAATAAAATAAAAGTTCACTCTCGAAATTCTAAATACTACACTGGCGACGAAGTATTGAACCTACACAGCACGTTCCTACCAAAGTATTTTTCTTTTTGCTGAAACACAGAGGAAACCCAAGAAAAACAAGCCAAGGCATGTCTCTTCAATTTCCTGGCATCGAGAACTTCAAACCAAACGGGGAACCTACCTCAGTAGCTCAACGGTGGGAAAGATGGGTTAAATCGTTTGAGTACATTGTTATTGCTTCTGGAATAACCAACGACAACCGAAAGAAAGCCATGCTTCTACACTTAGCTGGTCGAGAAACACAAGACATTTTTGAGACTTTGAATCCAGAAGGAAATACTTACCAGAACACACTCAACGCACTCAACAGCCACTTTGCAGTGAAAAAGAATGTAACTTTTGAAAGGTCAAAGTTCTTAAACGCAAAACAAGAATCCACTGAGAGTACAGAACAATTCATAATTCGCCTAAGAAAACTCTCGATAAGTTGTGAGTACAATGATACTGATGACCAAATCAGAGAGAGAGTTGTAGTTACTGGCAACTCTAACAAAGTGAGGAAACTACTCCTTACAGAAACCGACCTCACATTGGAAAAATGTGTTGAAATTGCACGAACACAGGAGAGTGCTTCGTTGAGAATCGAAACAAATTGAGGATACACAAGAGAAATCCAGTGAAGAAATATCCAACCAGATAAAACTTCATGACCGCCGTAGAAACCAAAGTTTCAAAAACAACTCACATCTGACTACTTCATCGAAATCCTGCAATCGTTCTGGAGGAAAAGGTCACACAGGTGTTGAATGCCGCCGATCTAAAGGTAAAACATGGTCATTCTGTGGAAAGTAGGACATTTTCAAATTGTATGGTCAAGATTACGAAACCCTCACGTCCAACCACCCAACCAACAAACTTCATCTAGTCAATTCTAAAACAACCGAACGTACAACAACAGCCAGCGAAATCTCATCATCTGAAAATCAACCACACAGATATTGAAATTCTGGTAGACTCGGGTTCCTCTCTTAATCTACTTGACTTCAAAACGTACGAACTTTTGAATCCAAGACCGACATTAATTCCATCAAGTATCAAAATCTATGGATACCAGGCAGCTCAACCACTACCAATATGTGGCTCTTTTATTGCAACAGTCTCTGTAGATGGTAACCAAACAGAAGCTACGTTCTACGTTATCCCAGGGGATTCAGGCTCCCTACTATCAAAACCAACAGCAGAGGAATTAAATCTCTTTCGAGTGGGACTGCCATCAACCAACATCAACCTAACCACTGTTTATGGTTCAGACACCTCCGAAACAACCAAAGACATCATCAACAAATACTCCAACGTATTCCATGGTACCAGTTTACTAAAAGATTTTGAATTACAGTTACACATCGATCGAGATATTACACCAGTGTAACAAACAATCCGCTGTGTTCCGTTCCACACAAGGAGAAAGGTTGAGAAGGAACTGGAAAATATTGTGTCTAGACATCATTGAACCAGTGTCAGGGCCTACAAGCTGGCTAAACCCGTTGGTACCAGTGCCAAAAGCTGACGGTAGCATCAGACTGTGTTTGGATATGAGACAAGCCAACCAAGCAATCAGGAGAGAACGACATGTCATACCGAAAGTTGAAGACATTATACAAGACCTTCCTTCACGGAGCGAAAGTTTTCAGTAAAATTGACCTTCGTGAAGGGTACCATCAACTCGAACTACATGAAAACAGCAGAGATATCACCACATTCGCAACTCACAAAAGATTCTATCGTTACAAAATGATTGATATATGGAGTGAACTCAGCTTTTGAAATTTTCCAAAAGCAAATTGAGCAGGTTCTTGCTGGCTGTCAAGGTTCAAAAAACATAAGTGACGACATCCTTATCTGGGAAAAAAACACGACAGACATCTTCAAATGGTGCTCAACAAATTTTAAACACACGGACTGAAAATCAATCCAAGAAAATGTTTATTCACTGTAGACTCGCTTGTGTTCGCTGGACAGCGTATCTCAGCACAATGAATCACTGTTGATGCAACAAAAGTTGAAGCCATCCAGTCAGCAAGCAAACCAATATCAGTATCAGAGCTTCGTTCATTTCTTGGCATGATCAATTACAGTCATCAATACATACAAAATTATTCCACAATATCTGCACCTCTTCGGAAACTAACCAGGAAAAGTGAACCATACAAATAGACCGACGAACAAGAAACTGCTTTTAATACTCTCAAGGAGAACATCAGCTCATCACCAGTAATGGGTTTCTATAATCCTAAAGCAGAATCGGTCTGGGAGCAATTCTGGCACAGCAACAAAATTGTACCGAAGGACCTCGCCATTGCAGAAATCACTGAAGCCACGCAAGCTGACAGCACACTACAAAATGTAATCAGCAACATCAAAGCTGCCAAATGGACAAAAGAACAAGAAACAGCGCCATACTATCCTCTTCGTATGCAACGCACAACTAAAAATGACATTCTTATGAAAGACCGACAAATCGTCATGCCAAAGAGTCTCCGAAATCGTGCTCTCGAAATAGCCTATGCTCACCATCAAGGCATTGCCAAAACTATTGCCCTCCTACGAGGAAAGGTCTGTTGGCCTGGTTTATCAAACCACGCAGAGAAAGTTTTAAAAGAATGTCACGCCTGTCAAGTCGTCACTCCTCAGCACACAAAGTGCGAACCACTACTAATGATGAAAATACCTCAAAGACCTTGAGAAACCTTAGCCATCGATCTAAAAGGACCTTTTCCAAGTGGGGATCATATACTGGTCATCATTGACTACTTCTCACGTTATCCGGTGACTGCAATCTTATCAGAGATCTCATCAGCACGTATCATACAAGCACTAAAGAAAATCTTTGCAATTTTTGGATACCCTTGCACAATTACCTCAGACAATGGAAAAACGTTCATCTCAGCAGAATACAAATCATTCCTACAGCAACATGACATACGTCCAAGAGTTAGTAACACCATATTGGTCCTCCGCCAACGGCGAGGTAGAGAGGTTCAATCGAACACTGGGAAAAGCAATCCAAGCAGCTCACGCAGAGAACAAAGATTGGCACAAAGAACTTCCAGGCTTTCTATTTCAATATAGAACAACCCCGCACTCATCTACTGGCATTTCTCCTGTCTAGCACTGCTCTGCAACAACCCAAACAACGAAAAACCAACACTTGGGAATCCATCAACAATAACAGACACGATCATTAAAATGGCTGACTACGCTGCCAAACAAAAGATGAAAGCCTACGCAGACCACAAAAGAAAAGCTAAACCAAGTGATGTAACGGCAGGAGATTTTGTTCTACTCAAAAATCTCCGACGAAACAACAAATTTAAAGCCCTGTTTGAGCCAACTCTTTACAAGGTCATTGAAGAATACCAAAGATCCGTAAAAATCAAGAACAACGCCGGTAAATAATACGTCCGATCTAAAGCACACGTGAAGAAATTCCTCCAAAAAGAGTATCCTACGAAGCTGCGTCTAGAACACAATTATGCTCACCAGCCATCAGAAACATATATAGACAAAGCAAACCGCACACTCGTTACCATCATTCCTGATGGAGAAGAAGAAAATAGAGAATCAATTGTTTAAAGTGATGAAGAAACTCTCACAGCTACTGAAAGTGATGAAGAAACGAATGAAGAAAATCTAGAATTTCTCAGAGCTAGCGAAGCTGAAACAGCACCTGAATCGGATTCAGAGATGATTCCGTAAATGGACTAATTGTCAAAAGTCATTTTAAATTCTAGAACAACATTTATATTTGTCTGTACATAGTTTTATTCTAAGTCGAGAAGAGATGTAATATCCTACGCTTCGCTTACGTCCGCTTGTTTTCGTAAGCACGGAACACAACACCTCTCGCCAACTTCTTTCTTGATAAAATCCGAGCCAAGATGGGACTGAAGAAAGAAAAAATTCACATGTCATTTATATTCGTTTTTATCTTTGTTGTCCACCCTCGAAATACTAAATATTACAAAGAACATATAACTAGGTTGCAATAGAGCTAATGTTAACCGTTGAATGTTAGACATCTTCTTGTTTTTTGTTTTTCTTCATAGTAACGTAACAATCTTCTTAGGTTAACATAACGTTAATTGTATATTTATCTCGTTCTTTTAAGGAGAGAATTACATTGGTTTATTTAACCATGATAAATCGGGATCAACGTGTGCGTTTTGGGACAATGACGACGTATATGATTGGCGGGAGTATTATCCAAAAAGGTTCAAGATATACCAGTGGCTTTTGAGGTATGGCCGTGCATTTGGACATAAACGGACTTATGAACCATTCGGACATTACGATAACAAGTAGGTATATTTTGCAGTTGTTTTATCTCGAAAGAGTTTTTTTTCTTATACGAAACCCAATAACAAGTTTCTTTCTTAGCATTGTCGATCACCTTATCATAAGTATGGCCTTACCATTTTGCGCTTTGACCCACCCTGACCCATAAAAACGTCCATAAAAGTGTTACACCGACCTACACCTTGTGGATCATGTACTTTATCTGGATTATATTTTCACAATTGATATTTTGACGCCTAAAAATTAGATAAATTAAAATTGTAGTAGAAAATCCAAACATTTCACCCAGATTAATTTAAGTAATTTTTTTAAAAAGTAATCTAAAATAAACGTTTGCTGGCGTGATACTTTACAATATAAAAAATATATATATAATAAACAAAGTACTGATTTCTGAAAATTATTGATAGGGGGCTAATCCCCAATTTGCACTCCCGGTTCCTACGGTACTTTTATATACAGTTGATTCTCTCTAATTCAAATTTCTATTATTCGAACGAATTCACCGTCAATTTTCCTTAAGAAACTCTTATAATTTACTTTCTATTATTCGAATCTCTGTATATCGAATCTCTGTATAATCCGAACAAAATAATTAGACAGGTAAATAAGGATAAACATTTACCTTCTTCTCTGTAACTTCTCTGGTTTTTGTTTTTAAACGACTGCGTCTACTGTGCAACATCTCTTACAGCTCTCCTTCAATAATTGTTACATAATACACATATTAAAGATTATTTTGGAAAATAGATCTCAAATAATTCAGCATAATTTGGAGTACGGAAGTAAAAAGATTTGCTAATCTGTTTGATCGATTACACAAAGCGAGGCTCAGAACATAATAATATATGATATATTCGATAATAAAAAAAATATTGTGGCGTTTTTATGAGTCGGTGTGGGTCGGTGTGACTCTTTTATGGCTGGGTGTGGGTCAGTGTGACGCTCTTGTGGGTCGGTGTGACTATTTTATGGGTTGGTGTGGGTCGGTGTGACGCTTTTATGGGTCAATGTGGGTTGGTGTTACTCAAAATGGTAAGGTTGCTTAAATATCAACATACCCCTTGTAACATCGTGTTTTCAATACCCCTCTTCACGGTCTCGCGTGGACATGCGCAGTATAACTTGACAAAAAAAATGAAAACAAAGATGGTAGCTTTGGTAAGTAAACTTTCCGATCTGTGAAAAACAGGCAAAATTATACCTTATAAACAGTGAATTCAACACCAGAAATGACATTTCCAAAGTGAAACTTGATTTGTTTATATTATTGTTTTGTTTGAAGAGGAAGTTCCCAAAAGTCTTTTATCTGAGATCATTAACAAAAAAGACCTAGATCGAAGGATGATGATGATGATGATGAACAAAAAAGATTGAATTACTCTGAAATCCAAAGATCTATTGTAAAAACATGTAAAACTTTTACATATGATGAAAAATTAATTTGGAAAAAATATAAACAGTTTTTTGGATATGATAACCCTAAACAAAATCCAAATCAATAACCTAGAAGAGGCCACGAAAACACAAGGTGATAGTCCTATCTGGAAGGAACAATGTTTGGCGCGAATAACAGCGTCTAACTTTTATAAGGTTTGCACAAAAGTTGAAATTTTACATAAAAAACCAAATGCTAATACCAAAATATCATTGACCGACACAATCCTTGGTCTTATCCCATTTTATGAAACATGGAAAAATAACAGAACCAACTGGAAAAGTAAAGTATGTACAAGTGGTAAAAGGTAAACACAAAAAATTTACATTTAATGATAAGGGTTTAGTAGTGCTTCAAGAATACTCCTACATCGGTGCTTCACCTGACTACAAATTAAATGTCAGTGTTGTGATAATGGGTTGGTTGAAATAAAATGTCCAGAACAAAATCTAAATCGCTTTCTGGTACTTGAAAGGTCTTTTTTTTTTCTCCATAATGCAGGGCTCCCATCCCTCCTGTATTTCCTGTTTTTTCTGTATTTTGATAAAATGCCCTATTTTTCCTGTTATTTTCCTGTTTTTTAAGCAAATGTCCTGTAAATCCTGTATTTTTAGATTTTTTATAAGATGCTGTCCTTTGTTAAAAGGCAACTTGTAGAACTTCTTAAATGTTCTTGTTCTTGTTACTTAGATTATCGTTAGTATTGCTTCAAGGGCATAGAATTAGTTAAGTTAAGCTAATTTTAGCACACGTCTTCATTATCTTGGTTGTTATTCATTGCCTATAGAGGGAACTATTATATTCTTTGCAAGAATCGTTAAATATTTTCCTGCCTTTTTGTTACTTTTCTGGTTTTTGGCAATTTTTTTCCTGTATATTCCTGTATTTTGATCGATTTTTGTCCTGCATTCCTGTTTTATTTTGCAAATTTTGGAATGGGAGACCTGATAATGTCGTTGAAAAAAAAGAAAGATGACAACTTTTCAGTGTACTGCTAGAGCGCCAGAACAGATTTATGAAATGTTTACCTACCACTTTCAAGATTTCGTTTTAAAAACGGTCTCTTGCGAGAAAGTTCGTTGGTAGAAACTTATGATTAGGTGTTGAAGTTTTATTTTATTGTTATACCTTGTCACCGAAAACTAAAAAAGGTAAAGGAAATATGGGTTCGATTCCAAGAACGAAAAAAACGAGGTGCCTACTCAACTCTAATCAAAACTCTTCTAAATAATAGTTCTAGATAATGAGCGTCTTTAGAGTCAGGAGCGAGGAGAGTGATAGAAAATTCATTTGGAATTCTCCGCTCTTGTTGGAGGATTTATAGCCGCCCAATTAAATGTTCCGTTGAAAATATAAAGAAATATGTGTTAGCTACACTTAGTACTCACTACACACCAATTTGTTTACAATTCGGATTTTCACGAAATAAAAATTTTCACATTAAAAACTACACAAAACAATGAAACCAATGAACCATGTTGTTGGCGTTCTTTGATCTCAAAATATTTAGGTTTTTTTGCAAAAAAATATTTCATTCCATATCGCGAAAAAATATGTCATGTTTTTTCGCGACAGACACAAAAAATTATTATTTTGCGATATTATTTCGCGATAGGTCAAAAATACCTTCAGTGAACACCAGCCTTAAGATAACCTTTGTATTGTTATTTATTACAAAGAACATTTTAAATGCAATGGATATCACTATGGGCTGTTTGAATGTGAACTCTTTCTTTATAAGAATATAGCTTATAAGAATTTTTAAGACGAAATACGACACAAAGGAAATCTTGAACCTTTGGTTACAACGTTAAGAATAATATGTACGTTGAGAAGATTCATCCTAATTTCTTATATTTAAATTATCAATAATCTGAAATTGGTTGATTGATTGATTCAATAAATGTGTGAAAATTAAACCCTCGAAATTCGTTTAAATTTAATATCTCGTAATAGTTGTCACTAAGGATATGCTAAGTATCTTAAAAATATTCACCTTAGAACAAAAAGTACACTATTCTCATAAAAGAAAGCGTGTGACACAAGTGATAAGAAAATACCAAAGGCAACACACCAGCAAATTGTGCTTCCAGATCCTTACAACGATAACTGCTTTACCGGGATAAAATTTCACGTAGATTAAAATACGCAGACCAGGAACTAAATCACCAATTAATAATGTTAGTGCATGAATCAAAGCAAAAAAGTGTGTACGAATCAAAGCTAAAGTTAGAGTAAAAATCAAAATTGATTTAGAAGTGGAAGAACAACTCTCAGTGAAATTCTATGCCTTCGACAACTCATCGAAAAATCTGCACTAAGTAAGCACTATCTCTTGTATTTGTCGATTTCTCGAAAGTTTTTGACTCTGTTGACCGTGATAAAATGTTTGAAATACGTGAGCTTTACAACATTCCCCAAAAACTTGTCTCTGTCATCAGAGTACTCTACACGAAAACTTCATCGAGAATATTCACTTCTGACGATGAAACTTCTCCATTTGAAATTTTAGTAGGTATAAAACAAAGTGATACTCTTGCTCCGTTTTTGATATCATAGTTGCAGACTATATTCTTTGTATCTCAGTCGACAAGAGAGCTAAAGATGGTGTTTAAATATTCCCGTTATCCCGCTCTTTTCCTAACATACAAACAGACATGTTTTGCGGACAATATTGCACTGGTTAGCAGTTCGATCAAAAGTGCTTCTTTCTGCACTCGAACAAGTCTTTAACTATGTTGGCTTGTATGTCAATGAATCCATAACGGAACACATGATAAGTACTTTGTTCAGTTAATGTTAGTCAAGAAATATGAACTCTCACTAAATTAGTACTGAAAGATATTTTGCGGATAAGATATTCTATTCAGAAATTTCGTGGGGACAAAATTTCAAGGATGGCTGAAATATTATCCCGTTAAAGTGCCTACTATTTCTCTCGTACCATTTCTACACCTCAGCCTACACACGACGTCGGAACCACGTCATTTAGACGTTGTTACAACGTCAAAATGTGAAACTGCAAAGAGAAAATATGCAAGAAAAGTGTGTCGTAGGAAATTATTTATTTAATTACTTTAAAAAATTAGAAGTTAAAACACATTAATTGACGGTTTCAGTTTGATTGGAGTGGAACTTCGCACTCGTTCATTCTCGTAGTTTTATAGTCTACATTCGCGTTTCGATACATTGTCTTTCTTCTTTTTTCTTTTTACTTTTGATTTAAACCTCAAGCGGTTTATGCTTATTTCTTGAGTTTCCAAAACAAAAGTAATAGTTACATCTTTTTATTTGCAGGATTTAGGGCGGAAAAAGTGAGCAAAGAGGTTTTAATTATATTAAGTAGAAATTAATTCTTTGGCCTCTTATCCCATTGTAATTGTATTTTTGTTTTTATTTTTTCAAAAAAATATCACCGGCCACAATGTGATTTCTGCAATATCTAAATTTTTGTTCTTCAGACTCGGCTTAGAGTTGAATGAAGGCAAAGACCTTCCATACGAGATGCAACAACGCCACAATTATTGTCGGGCTTGGGAAAAAAAAGAAACACCACATTGTAAAGTTAGAAAGAAGACAGTGGAAGGGAAAAAGGTAACGGATTTAAAGGAATGTTCCGTTCCCAAATGTTTCGACTGCATGTACGGAGACGGTTTCAATAAAGAGTATCCTGGTAAGTACCGCAGTGAAACACCTGCTAAGGAGAGTGAATAAACAATTATGTTGTAGTTTTTTTAGACACAATTCCTTTTTTGCTCTCCTACACATGTGTTTCACAGCAACTATAATCTATCAACTAAAACTCTTCCAAAAGTACTGGATTCTCTTCAGCTCTTCAACTCTTTAAGTGTCGAGAGTCTGTCAAATCTTGATTACTGTTAATTTGTGACAAACTTACAAATAATATGCACAAAAGAAACTTTACATAAAAGCGCGTGTCTTTCTTTTTTAATCTATAGGTGCTGAAAATTATTAGGGATAGCGAGTTTAAGGCTAGCTTAAATTTTCTATTTAATGCTTCAAAAATTGTTATTTTATCAGAACTCCGAAAATGTCTTAAATTTTTTTATTATAGGGTTCCCCAAAGTGGAAAAATTCTGTTTTTATTAGTTTCAATTTCAATTCATCAAAATCATCAAACAATTTAAGTTTATTTCATCTTTAGTAGAAATTATTACTAAACTAAAATGTCTGGACTAGCAAGTGTCGTTATTTAAAAATTCGAAAAAATTGTAGTATAAACACTAAAAAAACAAGTAAAGATGTATAAACATGTCAAACACTTGCACTCAAATAGTTAAGGTGTATTAATCTCCTTATTATAGGGTTCCCCAAAGTGGAAAAATTCTGGTTTTATTGGCCGTACGTTGGAGGAGGCGATACTACCAAAAAGAAGTATCGAAATAAAAGAGGACAACTCAGGTACAAGAAATGCTACAAAGGACACGGCG
>JAUEKX010228035.1:0-10338 GCA_031834005.1 Dendronotus venustus
TTAGATATGGTGTGCTCGTGCACATCGATCAGTTGACATCTGCTATTTGTACGCTACTCAAATGCCATCATGGTTTTATTATTATAAATTAATGTGTTAAAGCCTGTTAGTCATTTACAACAATCTTTCTTGATAATTTTTGATTTGTTTGACAACCCATACAGTTAGTGGAATATATATATAGTATGTCACATCAAAAATGTAAGTCTCTTTATTAGTTTGTTTACAGTTATATATATATAATATATAAAAGCTTTTTCATTAAGATGTGATGCATTAATTATTTACAAGCAAGCTGGTGATGGCAAGTCATGAAAACGTCTTTGTGGATAAACAAGTTTATGAATTTTAGGATAGTTGCAGTATTTTTTGTGAAAGTTTTGGGTGGTTGAAGTATTTTATGTCAAAATTTTGGGTGGTTGTAGTATTTTTTCGAGTGTTTGCATGAAGTTGGGGTGGTTGTAGTGGTAGTTGTAGTATTTTTTTAAGTAGTTGCACGGTGTCTGGGTGGTTGTAGTATTTTTTGAATGGTTGCGCAATTTCTGGGTGGTTGTAGTGGTGGTTGCAGTATGGTTGCGTAAAGTGATAATATCCATATAGTATATACACATAAACAACTCTTCATCAATTGCATAGCCCTCAACCTCTTCTAAAAGTATCTGTTATGGCTGATTTTGGAATATTAATTTGAAGAGAAGAATATGAATGGGTTTGAACAAAGTGAAACATGGGAAAAATCAATTAGTGGACACTAGGTATACCCAATCCTATTATAATCAAGATAAAAAAAAACAGCCTATATTTTATACATTTACCAGTAAGTGCTGTGGAAATGTCACTCAAGAAATACTAGTTTCCAAGATAATGGAGGTGTGGAATATAGGAGTATATGTTGAATATAAGGAGCTACTACTATGAGGCAGGTCCCTATATTAGTGTTCATTTCAATACTTAAAATTGTCTCCCTCCATCAAAAAGCTGATGTTTTCTCATGTATCTGGGCATAATGGTAACCTATGTTTGATTGCTAAGAATGTTTTTTACTATTACCATTTATTACAAATACACTATAGCATCATTTCTTATCTCACAATTAGGTTCTTCAGTTTTTGTTCTTAACCTCTTAAAGTAGACTAAGGGCGCAGAATTTTTAGTTCTTCCAGATAAAAATACAGGATTCTTGTCTAGTTTGACTAACACTCAGTAATTATCCTTGATGACTTCCTTATTATTTAACGTGTTACCTATAAATTTTTAAGATTACAGAATCACAATCAGTAAACTATTTTAACCAAAAATGTCAGTTAAACCCATCTGTTAACTGACTAGTGCCTTATTTTTCTCTCAAAAAAGATTAATATATAATCGTTGAAGTGTTGTTAATTTTTGTTTTTAGGGATACACTTCATTTTGGAATGATTGCATATCTTCAGGTTTACGGGGATGCATGATGTTGGAATTAGGTCTACGTGGACGTGTAGAACTTGAAAAGACAGGAATGAGACGTAAAAGTTTGTTAAATCGCAAAGTTATGTTTCTAAATGATTCACCCACAGGTGATACAATATTAGATGAAGCACAAAAGTTGATTAAAGAAACTGATCCACCAGAGACTATTCCAACATGGGTAGAACTGCTTAGTGGTAAGTGACTTGTAAGCATTTTTTAATATTTCAATTTGCATGATTAATTAAATCCACCACCAAAGTTTCTTCTCTCTATTTTATAGTATTTGAATTTGATTTTGCATCCATTCATCTCTTAATTATATGTTCTTGTTTTAAGGCGAAACTTGGAATCCACTAAAGTTGAAATATCAATTGAGGAATGTGAGAGAACGACTTGCTAAGAACCTTGTTGAGAAAGGTGTATTAACAACAGAGAAACAAAACTTTCTATTATTCGACATGACTACACACCCAGTTAATGATAACACCATAAAACAACGCGTTGTCAAGAAAGTGCAAGATTCTGTCCTTTCCCGATGGGTAAACGACCCACACAGAATGGATAAACGAACCTTGGCACTCATATACCTGGCACATTCTTCTGATGTACTTGAAAATGCATTCGCTCCACTCAACGATGAAGATTATGATTTAGCTACAAAACGTGTCAGAGAACTCTTAGACTTAGATCCCGAGATGGAAGCCCAAAAGGCAAATGCTAATGAAGTTATGTGGTCAGTTATTGCTTCTTTCATCAAATAGATAGTAGGAACGAATTAAAAGACATTTTTTTAATTGAGGAGGTCGATTCTGCTTTCACTGCATCAGCGGAGATAAGAAATTATTTATTATTAATTTGCGATTAATTGTTTTTTTTTTAAATATTCTTTTTGAATAATTTCTAGAATTATGATTCTTTTTTTCGGTTTTTTTTTCATCGTTTTCTCGGAGTTAATCATAATAATATTCTCGGTGTAAGGACAAGTGTCCCAGTTAGAAGAATTAGCATTCAGTAGTTTTATTTTTGACAATAACCATGGCAGTCGTTCTTGGATTTTTTAATTTCCTTTGTTGACAAAATATTTGTGTTATACACGTTTTTATAAGCATATTATTTTCTTAAATCGAATATTCGCTAATTCCTATTAATAATACGTACTGTTTGGCTGTTATTTTAAATTTAATCTTTTGGTTAATATTCAGAATGAGATTTTGATTCATAAGAGACGAGCTTAAACTTAGTTCAATATATATATATATATGCTTATAAAAGTAGTCGTATAATGTTAACTCAAATTCTTTTAACTGTTAGTTTATACACGCAAATAGCATCTTTGATTCGGGCTATTGTTCTTCTCTTCTGAAACATGTTTTTTTAATTATAGTGAGAAACACATTTAGCATCAAAGTGTAAACCATTTACTTCTTTGCCTTTCTATCGTGTGTAGGGTACATTAATATTATGTGTTTATTTTTTATATCAAAGTTATTTCTTACTATATGCAATTTTTGTTTTGTTACCAGTCTTTACAGAGTAAGTGAGCTCGGACAGACATATTTTTGACTGAGCAAGAACGGTAGGGCTGCTATTATATATTCGAATTTTATCGGTTGCTAATTTATAAATAGCTGTGGTATAAATTTCCTTAAGTCAGTTTTAAGTACAAAAAAAAAACGCATTGTTATCAAACTTTGTGGGTAATACTTCCCCTGTCTCAGTTTTATTTTAAAATTGACCTTAACATTAGTTAGCTAGCTAACTATTTATTTCTTTTCTTAGAACTCTTCTAAAGAGCGGAAAATATAAATCAATCAGAAAACAACTTGCAAAAATATACAGATCATCTCTTTATATTTGGTGTGTGTGAAAATTAAATTTTTATATTAATGTACAAAAATATCACTCATTTACGTCATACAAAAATTTACAAAAATAAACTAAACCGAAATATATCTTTTAATATTAATATTATATTAAAACAAAATAATATAAGAAAATAAATCTAAACGTTTTCTCCGTAAAAAGTATTTTTAATAAACTACAAATAAGTTCCAATTCAGCTTACTGCATGTAAATACTTGTATGTGGAGGTTGAAAATACAAACTGTCATTTTAACAAGTCACTTTACAATGATCGTTGGGTGTATTCGAGTAAGAATGTCATTTTTTCTTTATTGAAGCAAGTAGCCTGTTATAATGATCATTATAGGTAACTTACGCAAGGCGACTCTTCCGCGACAATGACAACAAATCGAAAATCTGAATAACTACACGTGCGCTAAAGGTCCTGATAAGAGACGGTCTCAACGCGGCGAGTTTTAATGTTTGCACCGTGGCACAGGAAGAAGCAAACAATATACAGAAAAATTAAAAAATGTGTTAAGTGTATTCCGACCATTGGTCATATCATATATAAACAGAAATATGGTTTAATCAAATTCCCCATCGTCAATCTCCGCTTCGTCTTCGCTGGAATCACACGTAAACTTCTTCATCCGATTCAAAGCAGTACTCAACAATAGGGCGCTATTCTCAGTTAAATGTTCTTTGTCCTTGTCACATTTTGGTGAGGCTTTTTTGAGTTTTTGACGCGCATTGATGATGCTGTTAAGATCAATACCGCTCGAGGATTCAGCTTTTTTTACTGGTGGTGTTTTCTTAAACGTTGCTTTCGGTGGTATTGGAAATAAAGTATTATTGGTGTTGGTCTTGGTTGGCGGCCCTTGTGGTGGTAGCGGCGGCGGTGGCGGTGGCGGCGGAGGTGGAGGTGGAGGTGGCGGGGGAGGAGGTGGAGCCATAGATGTAGGTTGTGGTGGAGGTGATGGAACTGATTGGTGAGGTAGATGAGGAGAGATTGTCTCATCTTTTTTAGTTTGATCACCTTCATCAGCATCCGTGCCAACCACCGAAATCTTCGTTTCTTTCTTTGTAGAAGTTTCTTTGCCCTTTATTTTACTCGTCTTCTTTGTCACCTCGGCTGTTCCTAAATTGAATAAAAAGTAAAATGACGTCAGCATATTTGCGTTGAAAATAGATCTATTTTTTACAGGCTAATCCCTTTATAGACCATATTAACTTTTAATAGGCTCCAAACCTTACCAGAGATTCTATAGGCCGCGGCAGATCCTTCGATTACAGGTGTCGGACCACCTGGGCGAAATGGGACAGTTTGTTGTTGTTGTCTTCCGTGTCTCGTTCGACGAATAGGAAGAGCATATCGTTGTGGTGGTTTCTTGGTTTCGTCCGGATATTTCTATGAAGCAGAGCAGTATGAATTAAACAGAATCAAATTTAAAATAAAATCGAGGGGACAAAAAGACTTGCTCTTAACACCTTTATTTTTTCCCCTAAAATTTCGAACAAAAATTATAAATTAATTTTTCAAGTTACTCAAAAATCCAAGAATTTTTCTTTCAAATTTACGACGATTAGAAGGTTCATTTTATATTCTCTTTTATTCAATGCACGGTTAGTTTTGAGACGACTTGTAGCTGTAACGCTCTTACGTTCCTTTCATTGCAGAAAGTAAGTTGGTTGTAGAGTAAAGCATACTTCGCTTAAATGCGAGATCTTATATATCTTAGATACTGTATCTTAGCAACGAAAATATTTAACCCAGGAACCCGTCAATCAGTTCGTTGAACTTATTTAAACATGTCAAATCCTACGAAGTATATTCATTGTTTACAATGTGCTTCGATAGGATAAAGAACTAGGCGTCTCTTAACACGAACAATAGAAATATGCCAGGGACCAATAGAATATCTTAAAATTAATGTAATCACCTTTTACCTTTTATAATCACCTTCTATAATTAGTATTTATAAATAAGAGTTTGTAAGAGCTGAAATAAGCTAAAGGAGAGGCTAATTTCTCAAAGTCTTTTATTTTGCTTGAAGACTCCTTGGAGCACAGAAATTTAGTGAATTAAAGAAGACGCAAAAGTGTGTAGTTCTAAAGGTCATCTCACTTCTTTATATTGTTTCAATCGTTCGACAGTTTTTCTTCGTTCGCTCTGAAGGTAATCCTTCTTATTCTCGCGCTCCATTCGATTCTGTTCACGTTTCTAAAGCGAAAAGAAAAGAATTCATATAAATTCATTGCCACAACATTAAAATGAATATGAATCAGCCTGCAAATATAAGTCCTTAACCTTTTTTATGCTTTTAATGATATTAGATTGAAACAAAAACGTAAGAAACGGCCAGTCTGGAAACAACATTTAAACAAAGAACATTGCAACAGTTAATAGTAGTACCCAATGAAAACCCACGAATAGAAAAGAGGAAGAGGAGATATCTCATTTAGATAACAAAAAAAAGAAAAGCCAAACGGGAAATTATCTATTTCCGTCACAAAATTTAAGCTACGTTATTCTTACAATTTGAATGCCATGGTGGCTTTTGTGATTATCTTCAACCACTTTCTTCAAATTCTCCTTGTCTTTCCATTCTGTAATGAATTTCCTCTATAAACAAAAACAATGCGAATTGATGTACGAATTGATGTACTAAGTAATCTTTTAGTAGAGTCCCTCTCCCGTTTTCAATCGTGGTGGTCAATCAGTCATACAAATGACTCCGTACAGGGACAAACAATGAAACGCGAATCAATCTCCAATCAATCTGGAAAATGCAACGGCGGGCAATAAGAGGTATTCGTTTCTTTTGTTCGCCCGCCACGATATTTCCCACCTAGTGAAGATCTTGACTCAGGTACAATATAATCACTTATTTGTTATCATAAAGAAAATCTTATTTTTAATTCCCTTAATAACTTGCAGAACAGTTTTTTTGTAAGTGTTTACACTCAAGTATTCTGCTTCTACTCAGCCGTCATTTTGACGTTATTAAGACGTCGTTCTGACGTCATGTGTGTGTGTGAAAAGAGTTTCCTATTTCTTTGGTTACATTCAAACTAACGGAAAGCGTATAATCGTAAAAAGCAACACAAAAACGAGTTCGAAATCATAAATAATATAAAAATCATTCTCATCAGAGGAGCAATAATAATATGAGGTAATTACAGGGAGAAATTTATTGAGAGGAGTTTCCGAATGGTGGAGATTTTAGAATTAGGGAGATAATTCTGTACATACTTGTCTGTTTCTAACCCAAGCACGTTTACGATACAATCGATTGATGGATTTCAAAATCTCCTTCTTTTGTTTCATTCCCTCGGTTTCTACGAGAAGTTGTTTCCTACTCGTCTCCCATTTATTAATACTCGATTCGGGTGCCCAGTTATATACAAGAGCTTGACTGGATTCCGAATCGAAAAAGTCATCACCTTCTTGGTCACTGTTATCGGCTGCCGGTAATCTCTCTTCGCAATCGTGAAATTCGTCTTCTTCTTCATCTTCATTGTGTGACGGGAGACTATCTAAATTGGTGGGTCCAACTTCTAAGCTACCATATTGTTTTCCTGTAGCATTGCTTGGTTGGTCTTCTCTTTCGAAATACTTGCGCTCGTGTTGCAGGAGTTTCTCTTTTTCGCTGATGATGTCTAAGATAAGCTTGAAGATTTCTAACTGAATCTTGAAGAACTGCTTTTGTGATTTCTCCAGCTCTTTCTCGAGAGACGGTGTGTCTTCGAGTTCGCAGAGATTTTCTTGGATTTCATTTCTTTGCAATATGACCTTCTTTTTCCTCAGTTGCAACAGTTGAACTTGCAAATTCATTATTTCTTTTGTTTTTGATTGAAATCGTTCATACCCTGTGATGAAATGAACATACCTACTCAAATCGTAGAAGATTTGCGATCGAGATAAAATTTGGTGAATTTCTCGCGAGAGTTAATCCAGTAAAAAATTATGCAGCGAAAGGTTTTTTTCTTAAACTTCGAAATTCACATGAATCGTGTTTATGAAGAACTCAAAACGAATCTAATTTGTGTCATTTTAGTTTCAATTTTTTAAGATAATCTCACGAAGTTTTTTCAACTATTGGCGAAACTTTGTCAAAGATATTTCACGATGTTTAGTGCTCGTTTGGCACGATTAGAATAATCTTGATTTAAAAAATGGTAGAATATTTCACTTCGTATTATCTATTATCAGCTCATTCTTGTAAGCAAACCCTTTACACACTTGATCGGTTGGTTAAAATGTTATTATGATTTTGATTTTCTTTGTTCTCGTATGAAAACCAAATACTTTTGGTTGTTTTGGAGATTTCGAAGCATCTGTGTAATCAGTTTAGTTACCCCATCCTGTTTATAGTCCCCTTATTCTTGGGTTTCTCTTCTGGTCGCGTCCCGTTTCGCAATTATAGAACTTGGGTAAGGAAACTTTTTCAATTTGGGATAACTTTGATTATAAATCAGATTGAAAAAACTGAACTTTCTTCGTTCCTGTGGAAGATCCATTTATCGCAATTTATAGGAAAAGAGAAACACATACCTGAAGAGGTTTCAAATTCTTGCCCATAAGTTCGTTGATCTTCGATCATCAGATCACATGATGAAGATGCGTACAAACAGCACTTCTCGAAGTAATTAATCTGTAGATCTAGAATACACATTTCGTTCTGTCTCACGTCCTTCTTGTATTGAAAACACTCTTTGGAAATATCTAGAAGTTTGTCAGAGTTGCTGTTGCATGTTTCCTTCATTTCTTTCCCCAGAACCTTGAGTTTCTCTTTCGCTAATTCTCTAAAAGCATTGGATAGAGAAGTTATCATGTGCATTTATTCGTTTAATCGTTTACTAATCTTTAATAACAGAAAAAAAAAGAGTATGTAAAACTACATAGTAAAACCAGAAGAAATGTCATCCACATAAGATATATAATTTCACATTCATAAAGAAAACATAAACCTCAATTGCAGGAAAGGCTGGCGCTCAAAGTTATTTAACATTGCCTCAGCTACATCGATGCGTGACTGGGCTTCATCTTCAAGTTGATAAATTGATAAAATATCCAGTAAATTGATTGAACTACCTCTTAATATCAGCACCTCGTCTAATAAAAAAGTTAAACAAATTTAAAGCATTCAAATTTAAATCTAGAACGAGTTCTGTTTCAATGTCAAATTAATCATTTGTTCTTTCTTTTTATTTGATACAATACTTTGATCCTTACAATACAATACAATAATAACTAATTTTTTATTCAGCCTTATCGTGAAAGGGCTACTCAATCCTCCTATCAATAATCTAAGTTTTATTTAATAAATTAGGCTGGAACCACAGTCCTGGGCCAGAAACACGAATTCTTTTAATTACAAAACTAAGTAGATAATACAAAACGTGTTGTGTCAAAGAGAAGATTAGAACTCAAAATATCTAGGATCCATTTAATTGATATAAAGAAAACTAACTTTAAAAATATATATAATCAATACAAAAACGTTATAAACCCAGAAAATGCTATAGTAGTATACATGTTATAGTCTAAATATCTTACTTAGTATCTCCTTTGCACTGTGAAGCTCCTCGAGAAATGAAACACGATTCAGTTCACTTAGGTCATCCAAATAACTCTCTTGGCTTTCTGTTTGAAAGAACAATTCAAGGAAGAGTTTCTCCCCAAGAGTACATCGAGTTTCATTGAAATAGCGCTTTAGATCTTCAATAACAGTATCATTTGACAGTGTTACACCAGAAAGATATTTCCATATTCCTAAAAGAATTTTCAAAAAGAATAGTGTATATGAGTGAGAAGTTCTTAATCGTAAAAATAAAGAGTATTTTATGAGTAATTCAAAACTTGATCCTCAAATGTTGAATATGCATTAAAGTTATTGAAAAATTACACTCAAACATAGAAAAATGATTATATATATATAAAATTAAATTTTAAATTTATATAATTTCATAGTTTTATATTCTTACAAAAAAATTTAAAGCAGTTAAAGTCTTGTTAAGACATCCCTATTAGTTATTAAAATCTCTTTACATATAATCAGTAGTTTTATAATAAATAGATATGTATCATTTCTCATGAAAATAAACAAAGATTAATTCAAGTATATATATAATATTGTACCTGTGGATTGAGTAGCAATAGCTAGTGATGGAGGATCAACTTCAAATTGTTCCACCATTGTTTTTAATTGTAGATGTAAGGTAGACAAACTGTCCACTTGAAAACGGATATCATACTTTTTTACCTCATGGTTTTGTTCACAAAAGTAAAAAAGTTGAACACATTTATTCTCTTCGTCAATCAAAACTTCAACCTGGTCATCACCAAAACTCCTCAGACCATCTGTTAAATCAAACTCTTTGTTAGCTATGATTGTTGGGAAACTTCCAACAGCTACCCAGTCATCATCTAAGAGTTCCATCCTATGCTCTGTAAAAGTAATAAAAAAAGTTTTAATTACAATCGAACAAGAACGTTTTTTTGATTTTATACAAAAATAGGGCATAATCAGTATGCAGCCACACTTTTGCAAAAGAAAGTAATTGACAATTTTTGCAAAAGAAATATGCTATTTTGGTATAAGAAGAACAATAAAGCTACATTTTAGTATTACAATATTACCTTTCCCTTTCTTAATAAAAGAAAAATCATTTCCACTGCATTAACATGTACTCAAGGCTAACATTTAATAAATCTTGATTTTCTTGAAATTATGAATGTGCTCAATGCACAGGCAACAGTAGGTACTAATATGTCAGTAACTTTGTGTCAAGGGTGACCCTAACCTTGTATCGTAGATTGCCTGATAAGGTTTTTTTTTTTTGACAGTCTATTAGATCTCATAATATATATACACAGTTGACTCTCTCTAATTTGAATCCCAAGAGGAAAATTTTTTGTTCGAATTATAGAGAGATTCGAATAGTAGAAAGTCTCTCTTATTCAAATTTTCAGGTTTGAAGGGTGAAAATTCGAATTAGAGAGAGAAATCGTCAACTGAATCGAGAATAAAAAAAATCAAA
>JAUEKX010228590.1:0-22199 GCA_031834005.1 Dendronotus venustus
TCATAGAGCTTTAATTTGAAGTATTCAGAGCCTCTGGAAGCAAATATATTGGACAAATTTTGAGTATCCACATTGGCACTTGAGAAACCTCTACAAAATTCATGCTTAAACTTGATCCCCTACAAAATAGGAAGTTTTATGTAACTCCTTATCTGAAATCTTGGAAATTCTGTTTTAGGAAGTTCAAACGAAACTGCTCTGGAAAATACACTTGACCAAATGTCGTGATTTTTGTCTACGTTGGAAAAAATTATAAAAACATTATAAGTATATACAGTCCAATCTCCAATTAACGGACAATCCAGACGACTGTAGTTAATGTTTTAATTGTGTTAAATGTTTACAGAGGATTGGGGATTATGGACTTTTAAAACAAATACAAGCTGATGACCACAAGCACGCATTATTTGACGTAACCGTAGCAAGATTAAGCGTTTGTTGAGTCATTATGAGATATTTAAAATGTGTTCTTTTTCTACTTCCAACTTTGTTTGCTAAACAAACAAAGTTGGGATTGCATGTTTGTGAGTGATAAGAGATTCCTTTTGTTTGTTTGTTGTGTTTTAAACTAGCATGAAAATAATAAAATGAAAATTAATGAATGAAAAGGTTTGGGTTTTTGACATTTTTTTTGTGATCACCTTTCAGAGGCCATACAAATTTTAGTATATGTATAACAGCATAATAACTTTTTTTTGTAAGAAATCAGTCTAAAAATCTCAGGTTCAGATTTAACCAAAATTTATTAAGAAACTTATACAAGCTGAAAGGTTGAACATTTACGAATGTTGCAAAATTACAGTTGCAACTACATTTAAAGTAATTTCAACGTGTATTTTCACACACTAGGAGAAAGACACTCTGGAATTATCAACTAAAAAAATTCCAAACCCTTTTTTATAAAAGAAAGTAACATGACGATAAACTTATCCCAGCACCCATCCCAAATTGTTTTGAACACAAGTTTTGTTTTCAAGCTTTAAAATATCTTATAGAAATAACTGGGCGTTGTATATATGCATATATATTTTATGCAAACTTGAAAGGTATGTAATATATATATAGGTAAGGTAATATCCCATATTATCAAATAAACATTAAGACCAATTCGAAAGCCAATATATTTTCTTCTATAAAAGAATTCTTAATTTTCTAGATGCTAGAATATTTTGTTGATGATGATTATTAGACGAATTTGAAAGCCGATATCGTTTCTTTTATAGAAAATCTTAATCTTCTAGGTGTTAGAATATTTTGATGACGATGATGATGATTAGAATTTGCTTTTGGGTTTTTTCTTTACGGCTTTCGACTTTAAACTTTTATGTTTTTAGACTTTAAATTAAGTTGTTTTCATTTTTTTTAGTTGAATAAATTCCTTAATAATGTTATAAGAGTATTCATGTTTCACCATATCCAAATGGAGATATTATAGTAAATGCCATAAACACAAGAACAACAATAATAACAACAAAATAACAAAAATAACAAAAACTTACCTTGCTCTTCATTTTACCTCTCAGTTCGACCGATTTCTCAATACTAAACTTTGTCGAAGAAAACGCCATTTCGATGTTTATATAATTTTTTATAATTCTTTGCGTTCCTTTGTGTTTTGATCGTCGTTTCTTTGTTCTACAGAGATGACAAACAAAAGAAGAGCAAACAGATTTACATAGATATTCTTTCTACCGTAAATACAGCTCTAACATTAATCATCAATTGTATTTGTTTACACGCTTAATCTTTTAGCGTATGCGTAATTTTTGGGCAAAACACCTCCGTCTTCTTGATGATGATGAGTTTTCTTTTCTTAGGAGGGCTCATATATTTTGGTAAACAAAATATTTTCACAAATCTATCAAATAGCAACAGGCGAAAGTGTGGTATTATAACTTTGAAGAAAAAGAAAAGAAAAGAATTCTTCGTGTATTTTGTTTGTACTTGTTAATAAAAAATCGTTAAATTTACTTTTTCATATAAAAAGTATTTTTAAAAAACTCTTAAGGTGTGAACTTCAAACATTGGATATCCCAGCTTTTCTTGTTACCTAGACTACTATTTGTTGGATTATATGTATTTTTCAGAACGGTGATGGCTATACACAAAACACTTTATCCATATAAGGGATATATTTGTCTTCGATGATGAAATGTCAACAAGTTAAGTAGAAATGCTTTTTAAGCGGAAAACCAAAGTATGCACGTCCAGATTGTTGTTTCGCTCATAACTTTTACTATGAGGAATATAAGTTTTTTTTTGCTCTGAACCTCACGTCACTTTTCAATATTATATGGAAGTTGCGTAAGTTGTGTATATCCTTCTTCTTTACGAAATTCGGGATTTTTAACACCATGAAATAATGCACGAAAGGTAAAAACGAAAGTACTCCAACTTTAATGAACTTTTACAGAGTAGCTATTTAAACAGTACTGGACAATCTGACAGTATCATTTTTAAATCCATTGAAACCTGGTTCTTTTGGGCTAATTAATTTAGACCTAAAAGTACAAGTGCTCTCTCAAAGCTCTTTCTTGTTTTTTATGTGTGCAAACAGTTGTTGTGCATGTCTGACTACTTCCTTTTTTTCCTCAGCTCAAGTTATCAAGAGAGAGTTCAAACTCACTGACAGAGATTGCTTTTAACAACTTTAAAAAAAACAATTGAATGAGGGTATGGCTCATTCCGGTCTGTATTTTATTCGCTGTCATGATCTTTTCAAATTCAGTCTACACTTTAAAGGCAATGCCTAGACTGTTATCACTAACGGCCTCTGCAGTCTCTAGCGGTTTATAAAAAGTACTAACTAGAGGTTTTACAATGCAAATATCGTGATAACGAATAAAATACGGACCAGAATTAGTTATCCAAAGTACGCACAAGATAGATGTGGTGGCTCTAGCATAAACAAAAACGAATTTAGAAAAAATCAGTTTTATCACTGTGGCGGAAATCGAAATTATTAAAAAAAATTTTTGTTCATCCGGCAGCAATTTTTTAATACTATTTGGATTATTTTTGCATCAAATAGATTTTCTTAAACGCTAAAAATGTTTAGTTCTGAAAATTGCTTTAAAGCTTTTTAGGTCAATTTTACCAAAAAGATGGTTAATAATAAAAATACCAAAATCTAATTTTCAGGTTTAATTTAGAACTGAAAATTTATTAGGAATTTTTTTTGTTATAGCCTCCAAAATTATATTAGCCATCGCCCTTATTAAACTTGCAGGAAATGCAATGATAATACATTAATCGCGTTGATAGTGTTTAACTTGGATGGAAATTCCAACTGTTGCAATTAGTTGAAAAATACATTGCAATCTCTGAGCAGAAAAAGCATTTGCTGTCAATTCGGTAAGGTCTACTATTGGTTAGATTTCTTACTAAATATAAAAAATAATATATAAAGTGCAATAAGCTCTTACCTTCTTACAATCGAATGAACTTTTTCTCAGTCTTCCCTGTTTACTTTTTTTCACTTGAAGATGAAAGAAATAGCTATCTGATTAATAAAATTTAACACATTTTTAAAGCTGTTTAAATAAGAAATTATTCGAATTATGCCAAGACAATATAAAGCGTGGAAAGTTTACCGCCATGTGCAACTATCTATCGTAATCTGCGGCTATAAAGTGTCTTCGAGAAAGTGTTGTTGAGAACAAAAGAATCCCCGAAGAGGACTCTCATATTGCCATAATAAAAAATCTCAATCTCAAAATGCCAGTTATGTTAAAATATAAGGTTTATTTATCAGAAGAAGAAATCAAGCTCTTCTATCACAGGATCCGTAAGAAAAGGATAGTTTCCACCACCAGTCTCTCACCAACGACCTTGACATTCATTATAATTAAACCAAAGTTTACTTTGTGTACAGATATGATTGATTTTGATTTTTCCTTTCAGCGTCTGGGAAAATAAAATACAAAACTTAATAAAATCAACATCTCTAAAAAAGTCGTTCGCGCAGTTTGTTTCTCCTCCAACAAAAACACACAACTTATTAACCTTGTCGTCACTTAAAGTTTCAATCTTTCTCATGTGTGTACATAGGAAAGGTAATATTCATATCAGCGAAAAGTATGATCGATTGTATCACATGCGATTAAATCATCAAATAATCAAAAAAATCATTTTAAGATGCGTGTGAGATAACACTCACAATTGCAAGAAGAAAAGAATTCTATCAATGATTCTTTCACGAGTCAACATTTCTTTTCAAGAAATTTTATTCAGCGGAAATATTAGAATTTTTAAACTTAACACTGCAGTTGTATTTCTCTAGTTCAAACTCAAACTCTAAAGGAGAAAAAACGAATTATAAAAATGTTTATAAATGTCAAAGTGGTTAGAAAAATATTCGAGTTAAGTTGGTTCAAATCCACCAATTTAAACATTTATTACAAACAACATTTCCCAATAAATAAAGTTTCTATCTTATTATAATAATAATTAGTTAGTAATTTTGTGTAACCTTTGTCTAACTAACTTGTGTAACCATTTTTAAGGCGGATTCACACGGGACGAATTCGCGGCGAAATTGAATTAGTAGAAACAGTTTCTACTAATTCGCTACGAAATATTTCGCCTCTCAATGTAAACAAACAAACGTGTGCATGCTCAAGATTCAATTCGTCGCGAATTCGCCCCGTGTGAATTAGCCTTTAAATGCGTAAAGACACATAGGTCAAAATAAACACGTTGGACATTTTGGAAAAGTTAATAATTTTCTTTAATCGTCGACCTTCATTTTTTTATTACAGTAGACAGTATTCCAGACCAAAGGTATACAGGGGTAATAAAATAGATTTTATGTTTGATAAAAACAAATTTCGCACGAATAAATTCCCATTTATTTTTTTATCGCGCAGTAGTACTACTACACTTCGAACAATGATTAAATCTCCCAAAAATCTGCAGGAAGTTGAAATTCGCTAAAGTTAACACAAAACTTTGTGTCCTCAGAAGTAGTAATGAGTAAGAACTGAAAACAGGAATATTTTGTTAACGACAGGATGTTCCAAGTGATTTCGAGTACATTCAAAATCAAAATTTCTGCGTTTCTCGAAAAATAAATAAAATACATTCTTAATTTGTGCAGAAAGGAAAACATTTCACACATATACTGAGTTATTTAAAATGCTGCATCACATTCACTTGAAAGGCAGATTAGGTGTGGTCCTTATATTGGATTATCGACTATGTCATTTTATTATGTCATTTCGTAGATTATCAAAAACTTTCCTAGATTTAATCTACCATCTTCATAATTTACGTAATTTTTTATTTCCGTTAATATGTGACGTTCCAAGGGATTTTGAGCACAATCGTTAAAATATCATTCATTTTTGATAATTTTTTTTGCTCCATCGTATGGAAATACTCACAATACAACATTGTAGACACATACGATAAACGCATGATGTTGCATCGTGGCCTCAAGGTTTAACAAAAATTTTAGACAAAAATTATTTACTACTAATATTTAGTAGAAAGATGAAATATATCTTTTAAAATTTCTAGAATTTGACAAAAATCAATAGTAAAGAAAAAAATCTTATTTGGTCATTATGTGGAAAATTAACCTTTCTCGCTTCATGATCGTTTTGGAACGGAAAAAGCTCATTTTGATAATAAAATAACAATTCTCTCAAAGAATAGAATTCATACAACGTAACAAGGTAACTGAATATAAACGTAAGAAAAACGGTAGTTTCACTAGAAAAAAAAAAAGAAAACTGTAAGAAAAAAAAAATCGAATCCATAGCTATATCGCATATCATTTTTTGTCTTAAAAATTATCGCTACTAAGATACTACTAATTTAAACCACATTTTTTAAAGGTGTCATGCATAGACAGTGGAAAAGCCTGGAAGTTGTGTTTCGATCATTCTGTTGATTGTATTTCTTCCAAGAGCAGCATTCATATTCTCTCTCTCTCTTAAGTTTTCGTTTTAATTTGATTGGTGACACTTGAAGTTCCTGATCCACGTGTTTATAAAGATTCGAATTCGTCGATACGTTGTCGGGTGTTTCCTTGACGGATTTGACGAAGTGTCTTGTATTTATCACGCCCTTCTTTCAAGTTGCCTTCGTGAAGGAGATCCTCATTGGTCAGTTGGCTTTCATCTCTTGCTTGGTTTAACTCGTCGCTAAGACTCTGCATTGAAACAACAAATAGAATTAAAGCAACCACCGATCTATAGATGTACTTATTCATTAGCATCATATGTAACCAATGTCAAATATGTAGTTTTTATTACTATTGACAGCTTTAATTACAGTAATCGATTTAGTTAAACCTTTCATCACAATAAACACATTTGAAGCAGGTCATACAAAGCTTAATAATTTATTACTAACTACAACTAAAAGGAACATCGATAAAAAAGGATTTATAACTTACAGCAAGTTGGCTCTTTAATCGTTCGTTCTTATCCTGTTGTGAAGTATATTCTAATTCTCTGTTATCGTTCTCAGCTGATTCTAAGTCAGTGCCATGTTCGTTTGATGACTCTTCTGCTTCGTCTGTGTGTACCATAACAGCTGGTGGAGTAGAAATAATTTTCAATAATTCTTGTTTTTGTTCTTCCTCTCGTTGTTGAGATTGCGCGAGCTCAATTTGTAGACGTTCAGCCTCTAACTTCTTTTCTTCGATTTCTGCATTTCGGAGCTCAGCTTCTTCTCTAGCGACGGCAGCACGCTGTTCGTATTCCTCTTTTGCGATTCTTTCAGTGGCAGCCATTTCTTCCAATCTTTGGCGTTCAACTTCGGCTTCTCTCTTCAAGTTTTCCAGGCGGACGGTTTCTTCTTCAGCTTTCTTTCGTGCTTCTTCTTTACGTTCAGCTTCCAGTTTAGCTTGATCGAGGGCGATTTGTGCGTGGCGCGCTTCCTCTTCGAATCTCTTCAATCGCGATTCCATTTCTTGTTTTTCACGCTCAGCATCTTCACGAGCTTGCTTTTCTTTTGTTAGCCTTGCTCGCTCTTGTTGTTTGGATAATTTCTCTTCGCGTGCTTGTGCTTTCATTTGTTGGACTTCGATAGTGTCAGGTTTTCTTCTGCGCATGTACAATTCATGGTTGCCCATGCTTAATGACAAGATACGCTTGTTGATTCTCAATCTTTCGACGTAGAATACGAATTCCTAAACCAAATAATTTAAATATACATTATAGTAGATAATTAGTTTCCGAGAAAAAATACGTGAAGAATTGTTTTATTAAAAGACACTGAAGTTTGCGCAGTCAATTTTTTTGCAGATCAACAAAGTAGGCAGTCTTAATATTTTTACAAACAAGGATTGAAACGCAATAAAATCTCTTTTATTAATTACAAAAGACTGGTAGCGTGGGGGCAGAGTAAGTTAAATAATCCTCGATCTAGAATTTCTAGAGCAATTCCATCTAATTACACTTACCTAATTATATGATTATTGTAATAGAAATTGTAATAGAGTTCTAGAACATCGAAACTACCCAGACACTTAATTGGTTCACATTAGACATAATAATGACCACAAGACGGTCAAGAATTTCACTTACAGGAGCTTTCTTGTCAATTGGTTTGATCACAAATTTTTTATCGTTGAACGAGATGTTTCGGATTTCACTCCAAGGGAAACCAATTTTGGGCGTCAATTTATCAGCTTGCTCATAAATATTTAACCCTAATGCATCGACACCTAGATACAGTTTGGTTCCTTTCTTGTTCTTGATTTCGAAATAGTTGACACCGTACATTTCCAAATCTTGTGCGATCTTCAAATATTCTAAAACAGCGTCATCCCTGTAAATAGAGACAATTTTATGTATTTCAAATAGAATTTAGAACAAATAAAATTAATGTACGTAAACATAACATCGTATACGGATCAACCGTGTCAAGAAACTAGGAAAAATTAATTCTGAAAAAATGTATAATGAAAAATATTAGCAAGGAGAACTAATTAAAATCACATTTCTTCAAATTGAACTTTGTATAAGAATTGTTTCCGAGTTAAATTTTACAGTTGGATTATTTTCACTATCTCGGGTAAATCTTAGATTTTCTCATTTATTAGTTTGAAACATGTGAGTATTTATGTAAATCATTATGACAACATAGAACATAAGAAAACTATGAGAAATGTCACTTATTAAATAGGAAGTAAAGAAATTATACGAAAAGATGCGGTCAATACCTCATCATTTCCTTGTGTTCTGCCCACCAATTAACAATTCTCTCTTCCCATTGACCATGGCTCATTTTATGCTGACTCAAAACTCTCTGTGGCAATAAACGATCTTTAGAAAGAAATCCTGGTTTATGTGTATCAGGTTTATAATCCCCGTATTTGACTTGCATAGCGTAAGATGATAAGAGAACAGAGGTCTCTGGGGGACAATATACTTCTTCAGTAAGAATAGAGTCCTTGACTTGATAATAAATGAGTTTCCGTGTCACTTCTTGGATCAACTCGTTTGCAACATCTTCAGGGAAGAATTTGGATCTGAATTTAAATTGGTAGGGAGTCTCTTTCTTAATGTCCTGAGCAGTAACTTTCTTATTTAACTTTAACCATGTTGAGTCACCTTTAGTGTCAACATATTGTAAACCAAAGAACCAGATTTCACGCAGTCCAATGGTCTTGACAACTTGATCAAAGAGTTGTTTGCCACTTGTGCTTGGCTGGATGGCAAATTCCAACTCTGCATCCATCGTGGTGACACGCACACTTATCTAAAAATAATTATTTTATTTTGGTATTATTTGCTATTATTATGATGATTTAAAATATTTTATTGAAAATGGAAAAACAAAAAGGAATTTAATTTGGTGGATGACAGAAAAGAAAGAATTTTTTATGTAAAAAATATCCTAATTTTAGCAGGAATGATTTTATGACAATATATAAATAAACAACTTACTGCTTTGGGAGCCATTTTGGTTTATATGTATACAAGATCTAAAGGATAAGAATTATTAATTATTAATATCCAAACCGTTCCTTCTACTATAATATCAACAACAACTATGATGAAAAAGAGGTTGGCAGTCAAATATATTTTTTTCGCTCTCTTATTCTAGGAATTTCATTTAAATGATAAATGATATGATGAGATATGATTAAATTTGAGTTTCAAAAATGAGGAAATCACAGTCACCTTTAACACACCTGGCGAGCTTTCAAAAGAAAAATCTGGCATATTGTTAATGCATTATATTAATGCATTATATCAAAGCCTTTTGAAAGTCAAAATGATTAAATCTTAGCATATCCTTCCTGAAATTGTCTAGTTTCTTTTTGTTTTTTACTTCTGGGTTTATTTTGATAAATGAGCTTACATTAAATGAGGTATTTAAAAAGGCTTGTTATACAACAAGCAACAAAAAAAGAAAAGCTATTGATAGTGCTCACTGTTGTTCTTATAAAAAAAGTGTAGAAAATCCTCATTCTTTATTTTTTATTTATATTTTATAAATAAACACACTTTAATTGAAATCAGTCTACAAAATATACACTAAGCAATAGTATGTGAAGACTATATAGTTATACAGTGTATAACTTCCTTGTAACATAAAAAAATTAAATAACAAATTAATGCATGTGTTATCATGCATGTGCATGACATATTTATACTCTATTTTATCTCAACCCACTGAAATGATAAACCATTATCTCTTATTACAGTACAAGTGAACTCTTACAAAGATAAGAATATATTAAGTTTTGTTGCCAAAACAGGGGTGAAAAGATTTATGGAATGTGAAGACCAATAACAAAAGAAAGATTTGTTTCCAAAAAAAGTTGAAAGCAGAGGAGTTTCAGGAAAAGTTGAAGTACTTTTTGAACATTTACTTATTTTTAATTTAAGCTGACACATCCAGCTTTTGCCCAAAAATCTATGATTTGGCATGACAGGGCAATTCTGGATAATACATGTGCCAACAAAAAACAAAGTTTATACTTATTATACCTTTATACTCATTATTTCATGAAAGAAGTTTGTAGTGGTTTAAAAGATTCTACAGGGTTTTAATAAATTCTTGAAATATAGTTATTACCCAATTTAGATGTATCCAAAAACCAAACTTAAATAATAGGACCCTCAAAAGCAAAATTCTAAATCAAATTCACAGATAAGACTTCAATTAAGATATTGCACTGACTTCTAGATGAGGTTAGTCTTCTTCATGGTACTTCCTGTTCAAAAATATAATGCATATTTTTTTACAATGGTCAAAATAAGGAACAAAAGTCAGATTTTAAACATTCCAGATGGAAAAAAGAAAAACTTCCAGCTCAAAAACAGTTTTCATTTATTCTCGTCAAATTGGAATGAGATTTCAGATGTTTTGTTAGTATCTTATATTTTTAAAAGAAGTGAGTAGCCAATTATAATACAAATGTAAACAAATAAAAGAAGATCATTAATAGACAATAGTCGTACTCTTATTTTTATTTTTATTGCTAATTCGAAGTAGTTTGGCTTTAGCGTTTAAAGCTCTTTTAGGGCCTTAAAATTGCAAAATGTCTTCATAGTGCAACTATAGTGGGTGACAGTTTGTTCTACTATCTTTGTTTTCATATTATTGCAAAACTTTAGGCTAAATATGAAATCCTTACTTCAACTTGTCTTATAACTCAAGACATGGCCTTTCAGCTCTATGACGATATAATCACAAAAAAAACATCTCTACAACCATGCTTCCAGTAACTTGACAAATACTAATGTTTTTTATTTCTATAAAAGATTTGACCTGTTTTCAACAAATAAATATATATACTATCAATTTTCACTTCAGCCAATCACAAGATTTTTCATTGATGGAGTTCATAAATACAAACAAAAATCAGGAAACCAAATTAGATAAATCTTACAGATTTTGCCATCTTCACAGCAACCAGAAATGACATTGAAGCCCGTTATCGATTTCTCAAGAAAGACCGTTTCAAAGTATTATAATGGTCTTTGTCTAGCAATATACTACACACTACAGAGACGTATATATATATATATAACTTTCTTTACTTTTTAATTGGAATTTTTGGCTACTAGGAAGCTCTGCTATTGGTTGGAAATTGTTTTTTGGTAAAATGAACCTTTAGACTCAATATCATCTTTTATGTCAGGATCTCTTTAACTAGAAAATAGACAAAATCCTCATTTATTTTAATAAACTTAAACTAATGTTTGTAAAATGAAAAAAAAGCTGATTAAAATTTTGTTCTCTGTCAAATACATTTACAAATAAAATTCTCCTTAATGATGTATAAATAATAAAATGATTCCATCCTTTATTTCTCACATGACTGTATTGTTTACAACACGCAACACGTACCATACCGTGAAATTCATCCATTACAAACAGCAAGAAAAGATTTGTTATATATAATATATATTGTGAGCGTTTTGATCTTGAGATAAAACTTTCTCCATCTCAAAACAAATACAGCTTATTAACCTACCTATGTAAGTATTTTTTGTATTCAGTTTAATTTATCTCAGGGATCCAAGACAACCTGTACCATGTACTGTGTACAGCCTTCCCCACTATTTACACTTTCAATCAACCATTTGCTGTTTACGGAACACGATACTGGGTGTGGCCTGGGGAGAGAGATGGAAGGAAAGGTGGCTAAACGAGGCAAAACCTTGTTTCGATAGCCTAATGCAATAATTTTACCAAGCGGAGCGAGCGCAATCTTGGAGGTGAACAATAAAACCTAGACAACAAAGTCCCCTACTTTTGATTCGACCTAATAGTAGATTAAAATATGTAAGTCTTTCTTTAATAAGGATTAAGAGATATCAAATAGGAATTAGAATTATGTTTTTGTTACTATAAGCTTCTTAACGAGTTTTGTTTCTTATCAAAAGCAATCGTATATTTTTGTAATATGATTAGTAATTGAGATATATTTTAATTTGTTGCTACTGTCTTCCATGTCTTAGTTGCTTTTTCTATTATAAACAGAAAGAAAAAAGGAAGCATTAAAGAATGAAAAATGTTAAAAGATGAAAACGGAAAAGTTCCTAAGGATTAAACATTAAGTACGTCTTGTTAGAAAAATTTGTGGTTCACGGAAAACACTGCGAACAATATAACAATGATCTATTGTTTCAATAGAATTTTTTCTGAGTCTTATTTGTTTCTGAATGAAGAATATTATAGTTCTGTCAAGAACAATAATTATAAAAAAACACTTTTAAAAGAAACTGGAAGATAAAAAACACTCAATTAGCAAAGAACTAATCAAGTTGAAATTCGCAAAAATAAATAAATTTAATTAATAAGTTTAAGAGCACAGAAAGTTGTAAGGGCTATGGAGCATAATTTAATAAGAGTAATATATGCATTTGTTTTAAATAAAAACTAGAGAGAATTCAAGCGAAGATATCCAATAATATTATAAAGTTTTATTTATAAATCTTCACTATCCTAGAATTCTCCTACATAATAAAGATATTGACTCATTCTCTCATCCTCTATTTATTTTGAGTGTCAAAACACATTGTATAGAGGAAAGCAGGAAGTAAACTAGACTATTTTATACTCAAAAGAACATAGCAACAGATAAAAGTAAAAATATAAACATTTGTGATGGTCTGTGAATTATAAAATATTCTGGTCTTCATTATACGATAACATGTATGCTATAAATAGGTGTTATGTAACAGGAAATCACACGAAGCAATAGAATTATTACAACGAATTTAACTTCTTTCTCTTTCCTAAATATCTTTTTCACATATCATATATCATATATATTATTTAAAAAAATGAAAGTATACTAATTACTAAATACAGTAATGCAAAAAAATAACAAAACAACAAAAAACAACAACAAACTATTATACAATTAATAGAGGAAATTCTATTAGGGTTGGTTTACATCACTTCGAAAAGGCGAGCTTCTATCGAGTTCTAACAACAAAAATGGTTTTCTTAATGTCACATCTGAGTATTAGAATGTTATCATAGAAAACACTAACACGAAACTTTTCCGTTGATTCAGCATTTCTCTGTTCTTGCATCATGATGTAAACATTTAACAGAGTGGCCTTTCATTTCGTAGCAATCTACCTTTTCATTGTTTATAAATAGAGTTACGTACATTAAGATTAATACGATTTAAATGTTATCATCCGATCTGTAGCTTACACGTTCTTTTATAAGAAATTTTCCGGCGTATTGAACAAAACAAAATACATCATTAAATCTTATATCAATTTTAACGAATCCATAAAATCGTTAGCATCCCAATGTACAGTTATTTCACGAACACGAAATCCCTCTTCTAAAGAATTTTCAAGCCAAAAATCTCAACAAAAGGCAACAAAACACGAGAGAGAGAGAGAAAGACAATAGATATAGTTTTGTCGTCAAGAAAAGCCAGTTTTGGTCACGTACACATTTACCTCTTACCTTTTTTTATAATGCACAAATAAAAAATATTAATTAAAAAACAATAAAAACATATTCATATACGTGTACTAAAATCCCTCTAAGAAACAGAGACAAAAATGTATGTGTCAATATAAAAATTAAACAAAATTAAACATTAGGAAACACTATCAAAATTACAAGGCGATCTCTTGGATTTGGATAATTGTTTAACTAGCGACGTTGGAAATCATCAAAAGCTTCAAGTTAAATCGAACTATCGGTAACTCAAACTGTTTTTAAATTCCCCTTGCCCTCAATAAGCCTTCTTCATAGACGTCTACGTCACGTTAACAAATACTAACAAATGCTGCGTACAGACATCGCAAACATGTTAATTTACATATTTTAACTCAAAACTTTATGTAATATGACGAAACATTCACATTCAAATTGAAACCCGAAGAAATCCCGAAAGATATAATCGTAGATAATGCCCATAATAAATAATTAATAAAAAATAATATTAAAATTAAATTTGAATTACTAAATTATTAACATACCTATCAGCATATATGGGACCAATATTACTAATTCTCTTTTTGTTAAGTAGGAGCTGAAACAAACTAATTAATGACGATAGTGTGGTATCTTGATTTATATTTACTGCTGTGAATACAGTGCAAATGCTTGAACTTTCGAAAACTGCTTCCGCTAGTCCTACGTATTATTAAGTAAGTCCAAAATCCCCCAATAAACTGAGGAAAAATGACTTTCAATTATAAAACGCACCTTGTCTAGAATATATGTTACAGTTTTTATTTTATTTATTTAAGTGCAGCTTTCGAAAAAAGGCAGTTTTGAGAGTTGAAAATTCACAGGAAAGTTTAATTTTCAAGGATAATGTGTTGGTCAAAACAAAAACAGATTTATCATCGTTCAATCAAAACACTTTCAGTAATTGACCTTTATTTTCAAGTGATCAAAGGTTACAGCCACCGGAAGCAGACATGGTAATTCGGACTCCACAGTTAACTGGTCAATCGAAGAGTTAAAGAAAGCATCTTGAGTTGAATGGTCGAAGGTAAGAAACGTAAAAGAATTAGTTGAATAATTTATTCAATTTCGATTATGGAATAATCTCAAAATTTGCTCCTTATCAACACAATTTCAAATTTAACCTCAAGAATGCTCGGCATTCCAAATATATATGAAGAAATTATTATAAAACTACGAGAGACGTCTTACGTTCATACAAAAAGCAACTTGATATCATATAACACAACGTTAAACAACGAAAACCGACAAGCAATGTGTACATATTTACTATAAATACAATAAAAGTTTGAATTTAGATGATGAAATGTGTTCTCTTTACAAGCAAATTTCCTAATAAATGAAATTGCTTACTTATGACATCAAACTATCCAAATCATTTTCAACAGTTCTCGATTTGAGTCTTCATTTTCCAATACCGCACATTTAACAAGAAAACTATACTCAATCACATCCAGTAGATGAATATTATACACCACTGAACAACCTTCTGTGATTTGTCTTTCTCTCCATCAAACAACCATTAAGTTTTTAGATGCTAATCCTTGGTAATACATGTAAACCTGAAAAATCATCAAATAAAAACTTTAGAATTGAGTATGCCGCATTTTCCTTTATTCCTCCCTCATAGAAGGAACCACTCAAATTATTAAAATAAATTTTAAACTCCTACAAAACATACTATTCTTTTTATAAGTAAACATAACTAAGATTTAAAAGCATAATGAAGCTGAAATCTGAAACATTTTTAAGCGTAAGTTAAGCGTAATGAAGCTGCGTTTCAATAAACAACTGTATCAAAAATGGTATTGGATTAAAATAAGTCAAGTGCTATATTGGAACAAACGGCACTCTTTCTTTTCGACTTTTTAATACAACAAGAAATTCTAACCTTTATTTCTTTATCTTCGGAACCAGTGAAGAGCATGTCACCTGACAAAGCCATGCAATTCACGCTGCCTTCGTGTCTGCTCAAAACTTGTATAGGTAATAATTTCGTCAAATCCCATAACTAATATGAATCAGGAATACAGAAGTAAACGATTGTTTACTAAAATTATTGTTTTTAAAAAAAGATACTTTCACAGAGCTTTCGGCTTAGTCTGTGTTAACAGAGTTAATTTTTTTATGAAGGCTCGAAGAAAACCCAAACATATGAAAGATTAGTAAATTAGTAATCTGTGATACAAAATATCTTGACCGCTTCCTAAAGCTGTAACACTTGACTAATTGAGAATAATGGTGAACGATTAAAAGTGCTCGTAGTAAAGAAGCTTCTTAGACGTGAAATTTCGTGTGTAAATTGTTACCTGTATGGTATGATCATAGGACGCAGTGAAGAGGAAGCGACCACTTGGTGAAGGTAATATGAAGTTGATAATACCAATGTGTCCAGTCAACACTTTAACGTATTCCAACGTTTCGACATCGTACAAATGTGTATTCTGATTGTAAGTTCCTGAGACGAGAAGAAGTAGAAGATTTAAAAGATCACATATTGTGATCATGACATGAACAATACATAACAATTATATAATATCCCAATCAGTGGACAACATTGACATTACTTGCCCAGCCAGCACACGACGTTTAAATGACGTTTGATGAACGTTGATACGACATCATTGGCGTCACATAAAAACATTGTTTTAATGCAATGTGCTAGCTAGTGCTTGTCTTCCGGAAATTATTTTATCTATAAGAATACAGGTCCGACGGTCAAAAAAATGTCCGTTAACCAGAAGTATCTGTTTTTTAGACCATCCGTTTATTCATTCGATTTTAACGTGGTTTGAGTCTAGGTAAGCGGTAATAACTTCTTATCACAGCAATTCCAACGACAGGATCATGGATACTTTGTAAGGGAGGACTCTCATTGCTGGCAGTTTCTCATACTGAACTAAAGCAACAATCGAGTGTGAACATGGCTGCTATAATTTTGATTTAACATAGAGCGTACCTAAGATGAGGTATTCTTTGGTGATCGCTAACGAGTAAACTGAACCATGCGAGTGAGGCAGTGTACCAAATGAACGAAACGGTTCTTTTGCCTCCCACAAATGAACTGCATTATGGGAACCACTATACACCTTCTCCTGAAACAAAATAAACAAACAAACCAGTAGATTGTATTTCAATGATCAGTTTCTTCATTTTAAGTATAGTTACCTTCTGTTCATTCACTTAAAAGCTTAGTTGAAAATACAAAATACACACTTTTGAAACATAGATTTTAGAATTTAGACTTCACAAAGCGACAATGATTGATAATTACCTTTTTTGGTCCAACAACAAACGCCCTTATCCAATGTCGTATGTCAGATATTTCATGCATTAATTGTAAATCTGTTGCACGCCAAATCTTAAACATTATAAATAATATATACAATAGAGAGAGGAAACATAATAAATCATGAAACATATCCGATAACACCGATCAAGCATCTCTCAAGGGGAATTCTGAAGTCGGCCATGCTGTGTTCCTAATGAAAGGCTAACAGAATAACAATTCAATGTTATGCTTGTGTTTCGCAAAATTCCTGCCGGATGCTTTATCCTGTTTTTATTAATCAGTTTCGTTGATTTCTTTTTATCAGAATCTTTCAAACAGTCCAGTAGTTCTATATAATATATTTTCTGATTTTTTAACCGTTTGAATGGAGGCAATTACAAACGGTTAAAAAGTTACAATTAAAAGCTACCTTTATAGATGAATATGAACCACTAAATATGTATTGACCAGTTGACGCCAACGCCCCAATCACATCCGAATGTGCGCCCTAAATGTTCATAACAAAAACAAACATAAAGAGCATTTTAAAACAAATACAAACAGTATAATGCATAGCCTACCTATTAAATGATAGGAAGTTTTCTACAAACTTAAGTATAAATAATCGATGATACTCTCAAAAGTATATTTAGATTGCAAACTAGGAACAATGAATATCGTTTTTTTTCAGTTGATAACATTAATAATTACCTCAATGGAATGGTGCAATTGGAACTTCTTGACATCCCAAACTTTAAGTGATTTATCAGTGCCAGCACTAAATACATAACCATTCGCAAAACACAAAGCATGCACCTGATAAAAAAGAAAAGAAAAACAGGTTTTTAAATTGTCTGATATGTTCAATTATGATAAGCACCACCTGGAATCATTGAAGTTCATCCGAAAATTAGTATTTTGCAAGCAAACAAGATCAACGTGGATCGATCAGTTATTGGAATGCATAATATAAATTTATTGATACTAGAGATCTTTAACTATACCATGCTTGTTTTGATAAATCAGTTTTGTGATAGAAAATCCATCACATAAACAATGGCGATTTGCGGTAAATAGGTTTATTACTTTTAATAAGATATACATATTCATATACATGAATTTATCTTGTTGAGAAAAAAGAAAGTCAAACATGGTATGAAGCATATCAATTTATTACACATTTATTATAATTTTTAAATTTAAAGTTTGCTCAATGACTGCAGAATATAATTCTTATTTCTTTCCATTTAAAAACAATATGTATAAACTGAAACGATTCATCACTTTTTAACAATCAACAAACACCAGAAGACGCTATTAGAAATAAAACACCTTTGATTTTTTTATATGAACGTTCTAATACTTCGTATGAACAGTCACACCGTAAATACAATCGTAAAAGTTGTAATTTTTCATGGAGAGACTTAAGTAAAAGAAGAACTGTTAAAAGAACTTACATCACCAGAATGACCAGTGAAAGTGGCAATACAACCTCGTGAGTTTTTCATATCTTTATCTTTGATGTCCCAAACTTTTATGGAGTGATCGGCTCCACCACTGAACACATACGGCCCACGTGCAACCATTGCTCGAATGACACCTGAATGTCCTCTAAACGAAATGACAAATTCAGAATTCGATTCTACCATTGCGAGTTTCAATTTCTGAAAAAGTTGGAATAGCTCGGTTAAGCAATGTTTTCATGTAATTCTAATTGAGAAGTACAAGGACTAAATTTCACATGGCTTTTAGCTGTTGTTTTCAGATAAAAACAGTGGGTACATGAAAAAAAAAATTTCCCTTTTGAGAATAGAATAACTCTTGGGAGAAAAATAGGGAAGAATTAAGCTACTTGCAAAACGTGTGGTCAATAAATTATTAAAAAAGGATAATTTGTTATGTTACCGAAATGTGCCGACGCATTTAAAGGACAACGGCATCTTCCACTTTTCTAGCCTCGGTTCGTTGAAGCTAAACATGTGTGCTGGCCCTGTGAAGAATCTTGACCTCTGGTTATGATAAGTATTCAAGCCGATTATTGAGTTGGTACGACGGTACTCTGGATGTGTTGCTATCAAGTCCGACGTAGACTGAGAGCTGAGCTTCTCTCTTATGATCGTGTTTTGAGCTTGCCGAATAGTCTCCACATTCTGTGCGAGTTTCCCAACTTGTATCGATAAATTGATAACGTTTCTTTTGGAAAAGCAACAGTTTTTACAATTAGAAAAATTAATCTCTAGAATACAATTTGATACGAACTTGAGACGATTGTACAGTATTGAAGATTATTGGTTTATACGATTTGACCCTGATTTTCTAAATGTTTGTAATAAAAACTAAAAAAATAAGTATCAAATAAAAAATAATCCAATTTAAACAATCTGTATATACATACTCATTGCATTTTTGCATAAGGAACATCATATCTTCCTTTCCTTTTTCTAGGGAGCTGACACGGTCATTCAGGTTTTTGACAGCCTTAACAAGTGACTTGGCTTGAAGTCCATCCATTGCATTTTCTCCCTAAAAGTTTGAAAATGGAACCATTGTTATTTGAAAAATCATCTAACAGGTTCCTTCGTCCTGTGATTTATGAAAAGTTGTTCGAATTGAAGTGATTTCTTTATAACATTTCTTAATGTCTTATAAAAAGCGATAAGAGATAAGGCCACCAAAAAGTAAATTATATATAATCAATATCTTAAACCATCTATATATATCACCAGTTTCATATGAATTGCAATCTGTGATTTATTGTATATTTTTTTATTGAAAGCTGATAATGACTTACATCAAGACCAGAGAGAATATTCCATTCAACACCACTTTCTGAGTAGTTGCATTCACTTAGATGTTGCTGAACTTTCTCTCTAAAACCTTTAAAACAGCATCCTGGAAAAAAAGAGAAAGTTTAAATTGTCTCACAAAAGTTGCTTTGAATGCTCTCTCTATATGGAACCTATGCAAATGCAACTTAGCATTCAGTGTCAGTTATATAGTTCAATAATTTCTTGGAGCCTATTCCCTTTTTGGTCATAAGTTTGAGCAGTCAAACCAATAGTTGAATTAAAGCTATTTGTATATACTGTAAGTGCAGTATTTATAGTACAAGTAAAATAAACTAACTTAAGTAAAGTAAGATTTAAATATAAAGTTAAAGCATAGAAAACCAAAATAGAAATTGATAATAAGAAATGAAGCAAAATAGTGTTGATGACCCACCCTTTTTTGGACTGGCAACTACATAAATCATGTTAAAAGTGAACACATTAAATCAAGCTTATTAAGTTAAATGCTTAAATATAAATATAGTATATGACTTTTTAGTCTTTATATTTTTAAAAATATACCTTTGCTTTCATTTGGACAAACATGATAAGGGCAGCTTATCAAATGATCATTTAGTGACTCTTTACGAAATCTAGTACATTGTTTAGAGTTTGGACAATTCATCCAGACCATCAAACAAGTGTCTTCGTGTTCATATCGATCTCCTAATTTGATTTGTTCTCTACAGCCATCCTCATCAAAGTCCCATTCTTCAGCAGAATCACTGGCTATTAGTCCATGACGACAATATATTAATAGATCTTCCAATTGACCTTGTACAGCTTTGTTTGGAACAAGATTGTTTAGTTCAACTTGAGCATTATCAACAGGACAAGTCATATGAGGAATTGTTATCAATCTATTGTCAACACATGGTCTGCAAAATGTGTGCCCACATGCAATGGATATCACAGGATCCTGAAATAATTTTTCGCATAGCGGACAAAACAAAGATCCAGAAGGTGTGGTAACAAATCTTGTGGGTATTTCAAATTCCATTTCAAATTCTATAACTTTTTATTTTTATTTATTTTACTCTTTTCTCTATAAACATTAAACAAAATATTGTAAAAATTTCAAATGAATTTGTCCAGAATATATTTTTTTGTTTCATGTAATTAAATTAAAAAAATTAAAATTGAGAAGTAAAATCTTCTCTAATGAAACATTATATATATATATAACATGGAAATCTAAAAAAATGAGACGAAATACAGGTGACATAAATACCAAGAATATAGCCACAGAATTTTATACTTGTCAATTTTCATAAAATAAAAACACATTTTATCTTTTATGTGAAGAAAAAAACAACATAAATATATAAATTTAAAATGACATTATTTTATTTAGTCATTGAGCAAAACTTTATCCAAAAAATCATGCTTGCTTTTTCTGGCAATAGTTCCTCTTCTTTTTACAGCATTTTTCAATTTCCCTGCCATAACTCTTTCTTTTTGTGGGGCAGGAAGTGTTGGCATTGGACCTTGAAGAGTCCTAGTGGGAAGTTCAGCAAGAATGATCCCAGAGTTTCTCAAGATTCCCTCAAATTCCCTTAGTTTTTCAGTAGTTCTGTTTTCATGAGTAAACCAATGAACCCTTTCCAAACCCACCTGCTTCAGTCGTATAGCTAGAATTTGTGCAATGTTTACCACTGCTGATACGTCGGTAGTGCTATGCAAACGTTTTGCAATATAATGCTCTGTAGTTGATGCATAACAAACTATTTCACTATTTATGTTTTCTACAAAAGCTTTTGTGTGGCGGTGTGTAATCTCCAAGGATAGCTTATTGAAGAAATTTCGTTTTTCATGCAGAGTAGAAAATCCAGAAGGCTTGTTCCACCCTAGTAGCTCCATATTTCTTGGATTTGAATTATTATGAAATATTTCTTTGGGTGATTCAACATTGCTAATACCAGCACACTGTTCTTTGACTTTTATCATTTCACGCAACCTTTCATTCTGAATAATGATTTCTCTAGTCGGTGTGATGTACTTGTTTTTAGCATAAACGTGATTAGTAGCAGTTGATAAAGATTTTACATACACAAGTTTTGTAGTATCTAGGAACATCTTTGTGATGGCATTATGCAAACTCATTTTTTTTTACTCTAACCTAAAACAAAAAAGAAACAAATTAACATCATGGTAGTGAAAATGATGAAAAAAAAACCAATTGGATAACAATATTTAAGATTTACATATTTATATTAAAATATGTAGACAGAGGAACATTGTTGGTTGATAAACATAAATTTAAAATAAAATTTGCTAATTTTTTAAAATTAAATCAGACTTACACATATAAAGCAAGCATCACTTGCTCTACTAGTAAGTGAAATATCGCTTTATCCAATTGATATAAAGTCTGTTATTTATATAATGAAAGAAATAATACAGTACCACCAAATGAAAAGACTTGCAATCATGTGCAACCAATTATCTTTCCAAAATATAATAAAGGCTTTGTTTAATATGAGATCTAATTATATTCTTTTGTTCTGTCATGTTGCAATTTATGGGCCTGTTTTGCTCCTTGGTTTGAGGTTATCCATTATGCATATATCAAATTTAAAGGCCAATTAAATTGATTTCTTTTTTTACTTGCACAGCTCAGTATTTGTTCTCTTTCTATTTTGCTATACCCATGAAGAGAAAAAAATTATATATATATA
>JAUEKX010228702.1:0-10332 GCA_031834005.1 Dendronotus venustus
AGAGAGTTTTTTACCTTGTATATATTTTATCATTGAGTCTCCTATAATAGAAACAACTTTACAGTTCGGTTTCTCAGGTTTGGATGAGTCTTGTTGTCATGTCACTTATACTCAGTGACTTCTGCCCCATGAATAAATGGTTGAGTATTTTTTAGTTATATTAATTGCAGCCAATTTTTATTGTCTAGCAACAGTTTATTTGAGTAAAGGAATAAATTTAACTAGACTTATATTCAATAAGATGCACACTAAATATTTGTCTCTAATCTTTTTGAGAAAAGAAAATGTTCATTGATGAGATCAGATAGAAAGTATTTTTTATAAAAATCATAATCGCTCCAAAAAATGGCCAAATAGACCACTTGGAGGTAAGGAGTTACAGTAGAGATTTCAAGAAACTATTTACAATGGCCTTAAAAAGAGGCTGTTAGTGAGTTTGACAGTTTTTAAAGTACGTGAAATGAAACTCTCGTTGGAACAATGAAACTTGGGGGTTTTAGCAATTCTCTTTTGCATTCTATATAACAGATATTTAGCAGGAGAACCAGCCCAGAGATGACAACAATATTTAAAACACGGTCGAATAGACCTATAAAACAAAGACTAATAAAGGTAGAAAATTGCATAAATGCGGTTGTGAGAAACTGTCTTGCCCGATAAAGTGTAGATCAAAGATCTGGCAGTGACGACTGTTCGTAAGGAATGATGGATAAGAGTTTTGTCTTTGTATTAAAAGTGTGAAGATCGTAATCGAGAGTTAGCGCTAGTTCAAATTGAGAGAAAAAGTCGATACCTCAGATTTTACCGAAATGTAAGCCTTTGTGAAAACTGCAAGCCATATTTGTCAGTAGAACAATCGCCAACCGTTTATTATAGAGACTCTATGGACTTGTATTACAAAATAAAGCAGCCTGCTACATTATCTCATTTCCTAAATAGGTTGAGATAAATAGGATGTAAAAGGGAGTAGAAGCAGTGACGAATTAAAAAATCAAACTCATAACTGTTTGAAAGATGAAAAAATTATAATTTTATTAATATTACTTATTGAATCTCTTAGCAGCGTTATATTGCTTAACTTATTTTTTGATTTTTGTAGATATATATTTCTGGATAAACAGACATGTTTTGAATGTATTTGAAAGTACACATTTTTTATAAGAATCTGGATTTATTTTGAACGAGATTTGTTGTTTTTTGCCTACAACTTATACTGATGCTTTTTAGCCATTTTTAATAGCTTTAAAGTAAGCAATAAAAAACCTGCTACATCAAAGTTAAATGCTAATTGTTTCTTATAAAAAGGACTATGGTATAATAATAATCAATAGTTGCTATTTGATCTTTCAATCACGTAATTTGCTTTTTTTAAACAAAAATACCAAAATAAAATTTTAAACTAAAAGAGAAGTTTTGATATAATTTATTAATTTATATCCTAGCAGTGCTTGCAAATCCACCATCAAAATTCCTCATTAAAATGTCCCATTAAGTGATTGAGTGCTGTGACGACAGAACTGAAAATAAACAGTTTTACAACCTCCTTTTTTGTGTGTTAAAAATATTTTTATAATTGGCTATTTAAATGCTTCAAAATGAAACTACGGCTTTACTAATCCCAAACCATCCGAGAAATTAGGTAGTTCCTGGTTAATCCTATGGTTTTAAAAATAAACTTAATTTTTCGGTCATTTTCTTTTTTCCATTCACGTAACCGGCCGATTACAACTGAGCAAGACGATTACAGATAAATCGGCCCTGCGGACACGGCAAAACGCTAGGAAAAAATAGCTATATGATTACGTAGTGTAATTAGACCGTATTCAGTTGGATTACCGAATGCTAGATCATATGTGATAATATTTAATGTACAGAGCCGGACGGATCTAGAGTGCATAAAACATTATAATGTGTGAATAATAAAATTTGGTGGTAACAGATTGTTCCTGGTAATATCTTGGTGTCTTCATTGATGAGATTCTATTTTGGCCTTTTCACATTGAGTTCGTAGCGAAAAAAATAAGAAAATGGAACCATTAGCACTTTAAAATACTTTCTTCCTAAAGATTTAATAAGAACTGCCTATTTTGTTTTATATGCAAGCATTAGGGAAAACATAATTCTGCGAACTCCCGTATTGAAAAGCTTCAAAATTCTGCTGTATATATCATCACCTTCTCGAAATATAATGCTGATTCAGTTCACACTTTTGAAGCAATTAAATATTCTATCAATTTTTAAACTTGTATTCTTAGATATTATAAATCTAGCCCTTCAAACGCATAATAATATCACCCCTGATGCTGCACAAGGTATCAATATTTTTTCTCTCCTAGGATATACATAAATATTTATAAACTTAAAATGATTGTACTTATTGTACTATAAAATAAACAATATAAATATTTAGTTATGATAAAAGGTTCATTATCTATTTTCTTTTGCACTAATAGCAATCGATGAATTACCAAAATATTAAAAAGGCCGGTTTTATAATTTAAAGTATAAAACAGACCTTAGTTTTTTTTTACTATTTTTAAAACCTGCAATTTAACAATTAACAAAAGAATTTTAAAATAAGCAATTATTTAATGATTTATTAGTTAGAGTTCAAGTTGATGCTCCAATACCTTTACATCCATTCTGTATCAGCAAAAAAATAAACAAAAATAAAATCGTCCTAACGGCGAAAGGCGAGTGACAAAGGAAAACGGAGATGTACTTTTGAGAGTTTATAAGGGTTTAAAAGATTGATTTTATTCACAAGAAAAAAAACTATGGATATAATGAAGAAGTGAAAATATTTTTAACTTGATTGATTGTGATTTAAGGTACATTAGATTTAAAAATAAAAGTTGGTTCCTGCATTTCATTAAGTTTACAAAAAAGAAAAAATATGTAACCAAAATCTTAACAATGAACGTATTTTCGTCCTCATAGCTTTAAAGATTCAAACAAAACAGGAAAAAAAAACCAGCATATTTCAATAGAAATCAGGGAATTAGTAGAAAATTTGCACCTCTTGTTTACCCTAAGTTTTGTTGATTAATTTTTGTTGCAATACTCTGCTTCATTTAAAAAACAAAATTTCCCAACGCCTCAACTTTTTGAACTGTGAATTTCAAAATTTCAACTGCTGTTAATACGCTAATTAAGAGTCATTTTGCTTCCTATCTAACCTCCAGATGGATTTACTCTTTCCTCTTAATTAGTAGCAATGACAAAAAAACCGTTATTCAATTATAACTAACTTGCCTCCTACGTGCCTCTAAACAAAATGCGACTATTTAATGAAAAAAGAACGGGTTTCCATAGCAACGATATGTCAATTTCTCATGCATCTAATTAAAAAAGAAACACTTTAATAAGGAGATGTTAATTAAACTTTATGTCAGAATATTACATATTGTAAACATTCATGTGATGTTTTATTGATGTCCAATTCCATGAACAGCCAGAAAGTCGTGGTTTCCAATTTGTTTTACGTTATTAAGACATACCATACTTTTTGATGCGTTCCTGTGATGTTTTCTTGATGTTTTGTTTAAAAAATTTGCTAAATATGTAAATGTATGGGGAAGATGTTATGTTCGACACTCTATATCCCGCTTTTAGATACCAACCCCTCCCTGAGAGGAAATTTTTCTTTCCAATGATGTACAATTATCTTTACTTATTTGTTTACCCTTATCTTCGCCAGACATGTTCGAATACATAATTATGAAATAGGATGATATATCTAGCCTTATTTAACTTATGGGGCAACCAAATCTCTTGTTTGAAAACAGTCATTATGTTGGACTAAATTGGACTAGTAAATATCTAGGAACTGTTGTTCGTTTTTGTTTATGTTTTCTCTTAGGTATGCGTGTCAATGCAATAGCATATATGAGGATTTTTTGTCTGCTTTTGTTTAATTGTTTAATATTGTCGTTGAGTGATAAACAAGTAATGATTTTGTGAAGTTTCAATTTTATAATTACGTAGTCTGTTTGAATGTCATGTTTTATAAAATTTAGTATGTACTTTCAAAATTATATTTGAGTGGTATGGTTTACTTTTAGAACGTTGAATTGAGTTGGTTGATTGGTGGTTGTGGTTAGATTGGATTGGTGGATTTGGTTGCTGTTGGATTTTGGAGTTGCAGTTATATGGCAAATGTAATTACAAACAAAAATTACAAGAGAAATATTTTCCAACAAAACTTTTACCGCAATTTCCTGTATTGTTTTCTATCGTGTTGAATTGGATTGGATTGGATTGAATTGTATTGAATTATGAGTATGGCTTACTGATCGAAGAAAGGGATCTCCGATAAATAGACCTTTACACCGATTGGTTCCACAAATTGTTTTTATGGCTTACGGTTGGTTTGCACCGGAAGAAAATTTGTGGAGTTGAAAATAATTCATAAGATATTTTTACTAAATCTTGTATGCAGTCATTTGTTTATCAATCGTGTTGGTTGTACCGGTTGGAGTTACAGGTGATTAATTATTATATTTGATGATTGGATTGTAAAAACCAAGTGCTTAACTTTATTAATAAGTTCGGTTTCGACGACTTTTGTACAGGTTTAATTTTAATTAATTACATTCCTTCATTACATTAATCACATCACTCCAAAATTAAAGCGTGACTTTGAAACTTGAATCCATATTTTTCTAGAGAAAAGCTAGCGCTTGAAAGTGTTAAGAATGTTTACTTTATGTTGTCATAGATCGTCGAGTGTATCTATCATTGGATTGAATAGCATTGGATTCTAGTTGATTAGAACTCATTGTGTTATAGTTGTGTTTAGAATTAGCAAAAACAATAAACAAAAATCTCACCTATATTGTTGGTTTGGATCTGATTGTTTTGGAAGGAGCTAAATCTCATTGAAATTTTTGTTTGAAATTGGAACCAAGAATTCAACAATATTGAATCATCCTTCTCCTTTACAATTGTGTCAATCGCGTCAGTCGATTTCTTAGCTTCGATTTACAGGTAATATAGTGAATTGGGTGTAATGCTTCTTACGAATGTTATTGTAAACAAGGTTAAAAATTTATAAATTATTTTTATTTTCATTTTTTTTTTTTTTTTAGAACTGTCTCAAGTTCGTCTCGTTGGATTGTATTTTTTTTGCTGATTGGATTTTAGTTGGATTCTACAATTACACTTGGAATTTGTGGGATTTGGAAGAAAGACGAGTACAATTTCATCTTTCTAAGATCTGTATCGTTTGTTATCAATTTGGTTTGATACAGGTAATTGAATTCTTATAAAGGATCTAGCAATATTACGATAAATCCTATACCCTCTCACTCATGTATAGATTAAAAAGTTTAATAATGGCTAATGTTTTTATTTGATTATTTCATAGTTTGTTGACTGTATCTCGTTGGATTGGAACCCATTGTGTTGAATTGGATTGGCTTTAAGTAGCAACTGAATATTTGAAAACAAGTTGAAATCAAGAGACGAAGACATTGTCATCATCTCACCTTTTCAATTTCTTTGAATTGGTGTTGCATTTAAAAAAAAGATATCTCCAATAATATTCCATCTTTCCTTCATAACAGTAATTTGTATGCCAATATTTTATTACGCCGATTTGGAATTGCAGGTACTTGAAATTATTATAAAATTTATTGAGAATTGTTTAACGTAAAGATTAATGAATAGCCCTCCTTGACTATTTTGATCCAGAAATAAATCATATCAGCCTGATGAAATTTGGCACACTTTTATACTATGCGTAGTGTAAATATAAATCTGACCCCAAAAACCATTTGAATCCATAATGGGATTTTGGTCAAAATAGAAATTGAATGTAAAAATTCATTTATTCATTCAAGAATTAATTTTTACTACAGAACATTTTTTGCCTCTTTTACCTCTTTTACCTCTTTTGTCTTCTTATTATACATTTGGATTTCACCTATTTTCAAATACCTTAAGTTTAACATCTTAAATTAACATCTTTTTTCACGTTGCACAGTACTTATGAAATGAGGTTCAAATCCCAGTCTGATTCATGATTCACAATTCATGTAATTTTCTTGCATCGTACATCATAATTCGCATTTTCATTTTCATCATCATAATTCGCAAATTCCGCGATGAACGGTTTAATTCACTTCATTAATCGTGTTAGCTTATGCTGTTATTAAATTAAGTTGGTTATAGACACCTCGTTCTTGAATTTTAGATATAATTTGTAGAACTGAAATTGAGCAATAGTTGTTAAACTGAGATTTTTACCGTGTTTGTAGATAGGTATAAACATTGATAACTTTGAAGTTCAGTGGTATTTGTCTACAAAATTGAGATAAATCGATGATAACGTGTACTTGTTTAAATTTTAACTCTATATTCCTATTGCTTTCGTTTGGGCTGTCTTAAATGTTTCTGGTTTACTTCTGGTGTTTCTCCTGGAGGTTGTTAGTCTTTATTGTTTCTAATTAACTTTCTATCATGGCTGCCGTGTTTTTATTTCAAACAAATTGATTTGTCATTAGATTCTTCCAAATTGGATCATTAAATCACATTTATTAGTATTTAAATAAAGAATTTAAAAAATAAACTACCAGCTTTAAATGAAAGATTATAACACTACTTTCAAAACTGTATTACCTATATTATCTGACCTTGTTTATGTTTTAAAAACGAATCAGCATTAAATTATCTTCAAATGAGTCCAAAACCACCTCTTTCTGACCGTATCGGTATTCAAGAATTTTAATAACATTTTGAACCAAAACCCCTTAAGGATTAAAAAGTTATAAGCTTACTACCGGCTAGGACCTGGTCTTTCAGATTCAAATTTAAATTGCATCTTTAGATTTGAGTTTGTTTTAAGATGTTCAAAGGTGATTTTTATTGCTAAGCAAAGGACGTGCAAATTTCAAACACACTTTTCGTATTATGCTTATTGTACATTAGAAGGAACTTAGTGCTACACAATTGGTAGAAATTCTGTCTCGATCATTCCCCAAAATGCCTGTAAATTCTGAACCCTCTAATTCTTTAAAAATCCATTGTGCTCATTAAATAATAACGACCATATGACAAGAAATGAGGAAAGTAGACGGTAATGGACAGTGCTAGAGCAGAAATATTATAAACGTCTGTTTGGTGCCGTCATGCAAGAATTAGAGTTTTTGCAAAATGTTTAGTTTGGTGGTCTACACTACTTTTCGCTTTATATGGGTTTTCAATCCATTAATATTTGTTGGTATCAAAAAATATTAAACTTTTTCGATCAACACCAACCCATTAACGAAATTAAGCTTGTCAAAGAAAAGTTGACGCTAATTAGAGATTAGTCACTTTAATTGGCAATTGACAATTATATATGTTTATATTAATTTCTTTTCTTTTTATAGGTCATCGATTTTGTATCATTATACATTCATTACACTTACTTTGGAATTGACTGACTGGATTGTTTTGAAGCAATTGTAAACAGAATACAAGAATATATTCATAGATATATCCCTTCAGTTGTCTTGGATCAGAATAAGGTTCATTACCACTGAAGAAAGCGTTCCAGGTAAGTTGAAAGAAAGAGATTCTAGTTTTAATTTGCATTTTCTTAGGTTCCTTTTACATTATTCCTATTGTAAAATTAAACCTAGCAGTTGGTCTAATGAGAGAGTGGAGACGGTTAGTAAACACACTCTCTCGAGAGAAGACGCTCTTCTTGGTTCTCGTATGAAAAATAGTTTAAAGCATTAAGGTTCTAGTTTAACTCTATCTTAAATTAAATGCCGGTATCTGACGGGTACGTTAGCTGTGTTTCCAAACACCATGTCAAATTCTTGTATTTCTAACTTTTTACTACTTGAAAATAAAGGCTCATGATTTAGACTCATGTTAATTAAATTTCTTTTGCAATACTAAAGCTAAGCATGTTTAATTTGAAATAAGATATTTAAGAAGCATTTGAAGTTTAAACTTATGTGTAAAATTGCAAATTTCAAAACTAATGCATTATTACACAATATTTTGCTACTGGTTGTTAATAATTTATACCCACAATTTTCGTTATATAAAAAAGGAGTTATAAATTATTTTATTTATTTTTTATACAAATCTTGATACTCTTGCATCGAAAGACCACACTACTGAAACCTATACAAATAATCTTTAAGAAAGCTAAAAATTAGAGCGCAGATATACTTAATAAAGAACCAAATTAAGCCAGTGTTTTTTCGATGCTATGTATACTCCGGCAAGGCTTGAGAACTAAAAAAAAATCATGCTCAATAAACGATGGTTGTTACAGTCACCATTTAACATTTTGAAGTGCTTTTTTTTTAAGTATACTTCTATCTCTGGTGAGATGTAATTGTTCAAAAGTTTCAAATTTATAGCATTGTTATTATTCTTCGGAGTTATTATGAAAAGTTCTGACCACGGGGAAAAAACGAATTGCCTCAGTTTAATTAATTAATTAACTCGGTTTTACCGAAAATTAATTAACTGTAGCAATAAACATTTTCTGCACATTCTATTTAAAAGTTTGTTGCGTCGGAAAAGAAAAGAAGGTCAACAATCTGTTACAATTGTCCCCCCAAAATTTGTAGAAGTAAATTAAAAGTCTTTGTCTAATGTACCTTTACTAGGGATGTGGGTGGTCTCTTAGAACCACATATTTGGTTTTTGGTACCTTTTAGATATCTACACTATGTGTATTTTGAAGATTTAATGGGGTAAAATTTAATTCCAATTTTAGGGATAATTGGGCCTAAAAGAACCGACGGCAACTTGATTGACAAAAAATCTTTTTTAAATCGCATACTATAAAAACATTAACAGAATAAGTATTTTGCTAAAAAATAAGATAAAAAATTGTCAAGCTCCACACTATTGCATGATTTACAACTTTTGGATTGGATAGAGCAATTTGATGTTAAAATTATTATAAAACCCGCGTGTTCCCTTCAAATGCGTAGTGTAAATAATACCTTCTCTCTAAGATAAGGGTCTATATACATTATAATATTAACCCTATATTTACACTATATAACATCATCCTCTTTCTAAATGATTTGAACTTCTAACAACGGGACGTCTGTAGCACTTTGAACTCAGTTTTAAATTTTGGGATTTTTTTTCTGCAGGTTTTGGCAACAACTTTTCTTTCATTATAACTTCTTCTTCTTTTTCGGCAAATTTCTTAGCTTCGCTTACATCTCGTGCGTAAGACGAGCCTTTTGAGTCACTGATGGCTATCATCGACCCTTTCTTGGAGGTTACAGTAAAGGGTTGTGGCTTGTAAAAGCTGCTTTGTTGATTCTTCTTTTGCTGTTTGATCAGGATCTTGTCCCCGACAGTTATTTTTGACTTGCGAGGATGAAAACAGTTTGTAAAGGCGTCTTTCATTTTCTGTTGACTGTTGGCATCCTTGTTTCGAACTTTGTCGTGAATCTCGTTAGAGATCGGTGTTGCCAGTTGCGGTAAGCCAGTTTTTATATTTCTGTTGAAGAACAGTAATAGCAGGGCTAAAACCCGTTGACAAGTGCGGTGAATTGCAGTAACTGAGGAATAGTTTGTCCAGTTCCTTCCACGAGTTTTTGCCTTGAATTTGAGCAGTTTTAAGTGTTTTTTCTATAACTTTCATGAAGTGTTCACACTTAGCGTTTGACTGTGGATGAAATGGTGTGATTTTTTGCAATGGTTAATAGAAGCATCTCGCATGTAGTCTTGTATTTTGTCTGAGTTTGAAGGGTGGGCCATTGTCGGTTTTCATACTGTCTGGGTAACCGAATAATGCAAAAGTTCCGTTAAGTTTGTTGATGACGGAGTCCGCTGTGGTGTATCTCATAATATGAACAATCGAGAAGCGGTTATATTCGTCGAGAATTACGAGTAGCTTTTTACCAGAGAGAATTAGTCCATGAAAGTTAGCAGAAATCTCGCATCACGGAGCAGTTGGCAAAATTGACGGTTTCAACTGTTCAGGCTTGCGGGAGAGGGAGTAACCGGTTGGCATGGTAAGCAAAGTCGCAGATGATTGGTTACGTCCTTTTGAAGGTTCGGTTAAAATAATTTAGTACGGAGGAGACCTACTGTTTTGTTTGTTCCAAGATTTCCCTGGTGAGCTATGTTTATAGTACATTTTCGCAACAATTACGGTAACACTATTTGCGTAGCCTTTTGGAATTAAACCTCCGTCATGTGTGAGTTCGTGTCTGAACTCCTTGTATGGTTTGGTTTCGATTTCTGACCAGTCATTATTTGAAAGTGCCTTTTTGACAGCCTACAGTTCCAGATCATTTTCAGATTCGTTACGAACGAGGTCTAAACTCATGGTGATTAGTACAGAATTTCTCGTGACAA